>KZ651518.1:448599-464207 GCA_001010745.2 Gerris buenoi
TAGTCCCCAGATGTATCGCCCTACAATACAAAAAAATAAAAAAAAGGGTATAAAATCATATAATAGACAACTAATTTAGTTATTATTAGTATTTACATTTAATAACTAAAGATTAAGGTGTATTTTTTTAAAAAATAATTATAGTCCAGGAGATAGCGTTTAAAAAAGTGTCAGACTAACATCAAGCTATGAATTTGAGTTCAAGTTATTCTTTTAGTCCCTTTTAAAACTATGTGGTTGGTTAAATTCGTCTGGGGGACATAGCTTGGCAATAGGCATTTGAAAGAAACAAACCAGAGGAAAACAGCAATGTCCCGCTAATTATGGTGGACAATGTGATTTCATGATCCTGAGTACAAGATTAGATAGTAGACCAAAAATCAAGTTTAATGTTAGTTATTCAAATATTACTCATCAAAGTGGTCACTTGATGTGTGACCAAAGTGGTCACACATCAAGTGACAAACTACCATTTACTTGATTTTTGGTTTAATAACTAATTCTGTACTCAAGATCATGAAAATCACATTGTCCACCATAATTAGCAGGACATGGCCGCTCTCCACCAGTTTGTTTTCTTTCAAATGCCTATTGCCAAGCTATGTCCCGCAGACGAATTTAACCAATCACATATTCTTAAAAGGCACTAAAATATTTAGTTATACACAAAATTCCAGCTTGATGTTAGTCAGAAACTCTTTTGCGTGCTATCTCCTGGACTATTAGAAAATATTGAAGTAAGTGTATTTTAAAAGCCTCGGTTAATTTTTTTAACTGTGAAAATATGTGGAGCCTTATAAATACTTTGCATTGTCAGAAATGAAAATAAGTCGGACAAAATTGATACTGATTTAATAATCTCCAACTCAATTTATAATTACAGTCTATAAGATTAGAGTCGGCACAATTGAAGGCGGGAAACAACAAACGTGGAGGTAGTTTTGGGGTTATAAAAAGGGAAAATCAGTGTTGCCATGTTATATTTTTTTGTGGAACAGGGGTAGAGTAGAGCATTTTTTTCTGAAGTTGCCTTCAATATGGGGGACCAATAGAATCGTTTCCCCCAAAATTTTCCAATTGTGCCAACTCTAATCTTATAGACTGTAAAAATATTTAAAAAGTGTTGGGATTAGGATTTTTAACTTTTTGTTTTCAACTTTTTAGCTAAATCAATTTATTTTAATCAATATTTTGGACAACTTTGTTATGTGGTTAAATGAAACAACCAATATGGTAACATATTATTTAATTGACCATTTAATGGCCATTTGATTATATCTAAAAGAATCAGAGCAGTCAAAAATTTAAAGGTCGTCAAAGCAAATGTAAACCCAAAAACTATCAAATGCCAAGGCGTCATTTGTTAAAATCAATGATATAATAATTTCTTATTATTTAATAATAATTAATAGACCCACAGATTTTTACAGGCAAAAAAATTAATTAAAGCATTTGTTTGTGTTTTGTGATGAAAGATAGCATGAAAAGATGGAGGTGATGTCAAAAAGCAAACATTAACCAGTGCGACAGAGATAACAGATGAAGCGCCCTTACCAACTAAAATCACAAGATATTGTTTCAAGTCATCACTTATAAGGTTTGTTCCAACCACAATTCAAACTAGTTTGAAACTGTACGACGCATGCGCTTTAGCAACAGGAATTCACTTTTGGTCCGATGCGCATGCGTCGAACAGTTTCAAACTAGTTTGAAACTGTCCAACGCATGCGCTTTAGCAACAGGAATTCACTTTTGGTCCGATGCGCATGCGTCGAACAGTTTCAAACTAGTTTGAAACTGTACGACGCATGCGCTTTAGCAACAGGAATTCACTTTTTGTCCGATGCACATGCTTCGAACAGTTTCAAACTAGTTAGAAACTGTCCGACACATGTGCTTTAGCAACAGGAGTTCACTTTCGGTTCGATGCGTATGCGTTGAACAGTTTCAAACTAGTTTGAAACTGTTCAACGCATGTGCATTAGCATCAGGAGTTCAATTTTAGTCTGATGCGTATGCGTCGGACAGTTTCAAACTAGTTTGAAGTGTGGTTGGAACAAACCTATAACATAAACTAAGAACTATAAATTATTAAAATAAAGCAAAAGCAACATTTAATGTTTATTACATACAAACACTATTTGTTTATATTTTAAAGTGATAACTTTTATAGAATATATAAATTAAGAAGAATACAGTTTGAATTATAAGGAAAAATGTATAAAACCCCGCCAGAGAGTAGATCTGTGTGATCTCTGAATTACAATTTAACGTTATCATTGTTTAATCTTATCAGGGAATAATCTTTTTTGTATGCTGGTTCCCATTTATTGTTGTAAGATGTAAACGTGTCTAGATGTTACATCTTTCAGTTTCCGAGCTTACCGAAGGTAAAAGAAGCACTGTGATCGCTATAAAGAGAAAAATTGTTTGTCTCTGAATTTAAAATTTTTTAGATAGAAAGAAATCCGTATCAGGCAACAGAGAACTTTTTTGGTCACTCACTTGTATCTAAATAAATTGGTTGTAGGTGATGTCTCACATAAAAAGGGTTTCGTTGGTATTGAGAATATGAAATTAGTATAAGGGGGCGAAAGGAAAAATGTTGATGTTTTTTGACAAATGGCATGAAAAACCACTTTTTACAAGATATTTTTTGTAATATACCAGGGTTCCCACAGGCTTTCAAAAGGCCAAATTTCAGGACTTTTCAGGACACTCTGATAATTCCAGGTTTTCCAGGACGTGTGGGTTCCAGGAGTATAATACTCTTAAATTGATAAATGTAAATTACGTTTCATTTGATACCCCACTCATAATTAAAAAAAAAAAATCCTTAACAAGAATTATCCAAATTTTGGATTTAAACAGCTGATAATTTTGAGTTTCAAAACGATCTTTAATACTGCAAAGATTAATTTTTGTATCTCTTTTGATTACTCAATATCTTTCATATGTGGTTAAAGGAAACAACCAAACATTATTTAATTATATCTAAAGGAATCAGAGCAGGGCGTATCCAGGTTTTTTGTATCCAAAGTTAGGAACCGTACAGACAAACACAGGAACAAAACTATAAGGGTTTCTTTTTTTGGTTTTACCAGTGAGACCCAAAAAACCACCATATCTAAAAAGTTCCTTGTCTTTATTCTTTATTGTATTGAAATTTTGTCCACTGTTGGTTAGATATTAATTTTAACCTAGTGGACCCAATTCCCTTTTTCTCATGTGTACAGACGANTAATGTTTAAGGATATTTGGACGGGTGGTCAAACATAGCCTATATTCAACCAACAATTTAAACAATAAAATTAGGTGTGACTCCACTGAGAATTGAAACAAGTCCACACTTTCATTTCCCATGTGACCATTCTTCAATAATAGGATGCCATAATAACTGACAGACTATTTTTTCCCCCAAAAATTAAAAAAAGATGCACAAATTTAAAATTGTTTAAAATGCTACTAACATTTATAGTGTGGAATTATATAATAATTAAAAAATTCAAACTGTATTCTACAGAATAATTAATAAATCTAAGTAATACTGAATGAAAAGCCGGGTTAACACGGGTAGAGTAAACAGGAGAGTAGAGTAGCGAGTAGAGTAACTCTACTTCCCACTCTACCAATTTTACTAGCTACTCTACTTGCAAATATACTCTACTGAGTACGGTAGAGGATAGCGTAGCCGTGCGGGTTAAACCACTTCTGCTCGGCCATCACTGAATCATGAGTGGAACGAGATGGGGTTCGATTCCTCGGTGTAACGCTCTGATTTATATGGCTCACTTTTGATCACATCATACTCGCTTCGGCGGTACAATGTACATATGTATGATGTGTGAAGTGGCTGCAACTCTCTACCGCGGGCGTAAAAAGGGCCCGAGTGATGGCCTAATTGCAAGGTTGGAACAAGTGGTTCATCCTACCCGTTCTAGTAGGAAGTACTAGACTACTACTACTACTACGGTAGAGGTACTGAGTACGGTTAGAGTTACTCTACCCTACTGAGCGTTATTTCGGGTTTCTACGGGTAGAGTTACTCTACTCACTACTCTACTCTCCTGTTTACTCTACCCGTGTAAACCCGACTTAAGTATATAGTAAGAGTTACTTGACTTAAGTCTAATGTAAAGTATAAAGTACTTACAGCAATGCGCTCTTCCAGGGGAGTTTCATAAGTCTGAATGTAGTTCTCCTTGATGTCTCCCAGATCTATTTCAGACCTGCCGACGATGATCCTGATAAGGTTCCTATCATCGGTTCCCATGCCGGCCATAGAGTTCTCCAGCCGCTCGGCAAAATATGCCGTCCTGTTCTTAACGCACTTAACTGAAAATAATTAAAAAGTGAAATTTATAGTTATTGCAAAGAATAAACCAGTAAGGCGCGCTTCACATAAGTACGTGAGGCGATAATCTGTACGATTAAGTTTAAATATTAAGTGTACTAGTTGCATATTCTTTTCCTACACTTCAAGACCTTTAAATTGATGTATAACATGCCATGGTAACTAAAAACTTTTTCTTAGTCACCCGCCATATTGGCCGGGCCGCCATCTTGGAAATATTAAGTGTAAAAACTCCGAAATTTGTCCAGTTGTCTAAAATGCCGAGATATACCTGTGTGCCAAATTTTATGTTTCTAGCTATAGTAGTTTATGAGTTGAAACAAGCCAACGGACGGACAGACAGACAGACGGACAGACAGACAGAGCCGTTACATAAGGTTTCTTTTTTACTTTGTACAGAAACCTAAAAACAAGATAATTTTAAACGAGTCCAAAAATTTGTGGAAATAGCTCAATTAACTGAAACAACTGAAGCTGTTATCAACCGTAAGTTTAAGGCTTAGTGTTTGTTTATATGCATTGACGATGGTGATGATAAATAAACGAGTGTTTATTTACTTGGAGATACAGTTTGTTTGTATCCATTAGCCGTTATGGTTTATACATCACCCCTACAACCGAGCTTTATGATTTGGTATAAAAAAGACAAATGATCTTATTGCCACAGTTTTGTGAAGATATCTGACTAATACCATCTGATGTAATTTGCTGAACAGTTTATAACAGCTGTAATAGTTTGCTTGGTTTTACATGAAATCGGCCTCTCAAATCTTCAGGAGTGCATCGTGATGTTTACTTGAAGCAACTACAAGTCATACTGTTGCTTCAAGTAAACATCACGATGGGGGCCTGGGTGGCTCAGAGGCTAGCACGCTTGCTTTGTGATAATGCAAGTTAAGCAGCCTCGAGCAGGGTTAGTAGATGGATGGGTGAATGCTTCAGACCACAGCTTTGGGTTCGATTCCCGGACCGGGCCTCCCTGCTCAATGTCCACCCAGTATTGTTTAAATAAATGGGAAGCTCCTCGAAAGAGTAGCGCCACCAGGTTTGAACCATGATGATGACACTCCTTGTCGTAATGCAACCAGGAGGGCGATTCTGTAACTTTTTTGATATATATCCACATTGACGTTATATATCAAACCTCGCTATATATCAAGGTGTTGTTATATAATGTAGTGAATCTGTAAAGTGATGCCAGCGATCTTTTTATTGGCCATTTTATAGTAATTTCAGTAAATTTTATTCAATGTTTGATGGATTTTAAAGGTGTATAAAAATAAAAATAAAAATTAGTTGATTTTCATTTCTTTTATCTTTAAAATCGTTTAATAAAATGATACAATTTAATAAGATAAGATCTTTTAATAAAATAAAATAATTTAAAATTAATTTCTTTTATCTATAAAACTTAAAATTTTAAAGGAGGTGTTTAATTTTAACAACTTTTGTCGAAGAAAATAGTTAAAAGTGTTAAATTGTTAAAATGTGTGTGTTAAAATAGTAAAAGTGAATGAAAACATCAATAATGGCGTCACTTTGTTTTGGTTTTTAGCATTTGATATATAACAACATAACCTGACGAATTATATCAACAACAATTTCGAGTTGCTATTTATCAAACCTTATATATCAATTTCTCCTTATATAACAACAGACAAAAGTTACAGATTCACTTGACAGGTTGCGCGCGCATCTTCATATCAACTTTTTGATATATAACAACATGAAAAGGGAGGTTTCAAAGTTACAGAATCGCCCTCCAGGAGGGGAGTCATGGTTACCGACCACATCTTTACACAAGTGTGAAGATTTCGGTCCCTAACCCGGGTTTGTTCGATGGGCCCACCTAAGTGGCCTGAGAAAAAAATTCTGGCGAAGGCTTGAGTCCCAGGCAAGTTACTCATGTTTCCCACTTATAATCATATTAAGTGGATATGTGAAGTGGCCAATACCCATAAAATAAGGACAAATAACCCGAACTTTAGTCTCAACTCTTTTTAACACTTGATCTAAGACTATATTACCGATAGCAAGGAAGCCTGTCTCGAGAGCTCCGCTAGTTTCTTCCATGATAGTCTGCTCTATGTCCTTGCCAGCGAGTTTCTCATACTCTTGGAATGTTCTCCTCAGCTGAGGATACGAGCTCTTCACTAGGATTGCGTTGAAAGTAGACTCATCGGTACCCCACTGAGACTCGCCTAAACAAACACAATAACATTAAACTTAAACCAATAAACAAATTTAATAATAACAAATATTTATTTAGAATACAAACTTCCGACGAGATAAGAGCCAACCATAGACTCGTCAGACTTTGTTTTTAGAAAAAAACATACTTATTGACGATTTGATCCATATTTATAGCAATACCTATTTACTTCATGAAATTGTTACCTACCTAAAGTAAAAAGAAAGTTTTTGCAGATATTCTGGATGTGTTAAAATAAAAACTTAAATTAATAATAAAAAGAATTAAGATAAATTAACCTGGATTGTTTTTTGTCTGATATGATGCATAAAAACCAATAAAATTACATAAAGTATTAAAAAACAAAAAAAACATTAAGTGTAGAGAGAAAGTAAAAAAAAAAAAAAAAAAAAATCAGGTTAATTTGTCAACTCAGGTTGTTAACTCTTTATTATTACAGTCTTTGCCAAACTAGAATTAGTGCTTTGACAGTGGGGGAAATTGAATCACACAGATTGGCCAACCTCTCTGGGGGGGAAAAAAATAAAGCCACTAGGTCTGCGGGTAGCGTTTATCCAGAGGGCCTCTCCCCTCTACTAGAGACATTTATCTTTGCCTAGTTGGCCCGACCTTTTGTCCAGGAAAATCTCAAGCTCTCATTGACTCCTCACCCCATTTGCTAGTTTTTTCCTGCTGTCAACGCACTAATTTTAGTTTAGCGAAGACTGTAGTTTAAGTTCTTATTTTATAGAATCACCCTATTTCTTTTGATACATATATTGCGTCACCCAGTAACGTTGTAAAAGTCCTTTGGCAGGCCTAGGCCTTTCTCGAGCCTAGACTGATGTGACACATAGTTAGAACATATACGAGGTGCTACCCAAAAGTTCCCGAACTCTGTATATAACTCTTCTAACTACTGCAGTACATCGATTTGCCGCTAGGTTTCAGTGCTAGTACTTCTCCCAAACCCCTCCTATCGTTTTCACATTTTTCTGACTTCTTTTGTCTTATCAGTGAGGTGATATCTGTGTTACTGTTAGTTGTGTTCTGCGATAGCCTAATGAGCGATTTGAAAGAGCAACGCATTTGCAACAAATGCGCATTGAAACAAATTTTGTTTCAAGTTCGGGAAAACGGCGACTGAAACTCACCAAATGCTTCGAGAACCATTTGGTGATGAAGTCATGGAAAAAAACCCAAGCCTTTGAATGGTTTAAGAATGGAAGGACGAGTGTGGAAGATGACGAATCCTTTAACTGGAATCAACGAATAAAACATCCAAACTGTGTGTGAAACAATTCTCCGAGACCGTCGTCAATCAATTCATGACATCTATAATAAAGATGGAATGTCCTATGGCACTGTCCAAAGAATTTATTTGGATGAACTTAGGATGCGCAGAATTGCTGCAGAATTTGTTCCCCGTCTGTTGACACATGTTCAAAAGCAAAATTGTGTTCTCATTTAACAGGAACTGAAAACACGTGCCCGAAATTATAAAACTTCCTTTCTTCCATTATTACGGGTGACAAGTCATGGGTGTACGGGTACAACCCGGAAAAAAACAGCAGTTATCCCAGTGGTAAACTCCGTCCTCGGAGCGTTGCTCTTTTAAATCGCTCATTACGCTATCTCAGAACACAACTAACAGTGACACAGGTATCACCTCACTGATAAGACAAAAGAAGTCAGAAAAATGTGAAAAGGAAAGGAGGGGTTCGGGAGAAGTACTAGTACTGAAACCTAGCGGCAAATCGATGCACTGCAGTATTTACACACAGAGATCGGGAACTTTTGGTTAGCACCTCGTATAAACATTAAATTTAAAGGTATAAAAGTTTATTTCAAGTTATTTCTATTGTTTACCTGCTTCAACGAGAGCAGCAGCATCTGCCTCAGCCTTGGCCTGATCTACTTCAGGGTCCTCGTCCCTGTTAGCCTGCACCATGTAAACAATATGTAAACAAATATAAATAAACAGCAAATATACATCAAGAGAAAACTACAGAATACGTAAGAAAAGAAAAATCTTAAGAAATTTTGATTTTAACACTTCAAATATTAATAGTCCAGGAGATAGCATGCAAAAAATTATCTAACCAACATCAAGCTAGAATTTTGTGTATAAGTTAATCTTCTAGATGTATTTAAGAATAAGTGGCTGGCTAAGTTCGTCTGCGGGACTCAGCTTAGTAGTAGGCATTTGAAAAAAAAAAAAAAAAAATGGTGGAGAGTGGCCCTGTCCCGCAAATTATGGTGGACAAAGTGATTTTTATGATCCCGAGACTGAAAATCAAGTTGATTTTAATTTTTCCCTCGCTATGTGACCACTTTGATATGGAGTAATATTTGAATAACTAAATTATCATGGGACAAACAAACTTCAACTTGATTTTCAATTTAATAACTTATTTTGTACTCAGGATCATAAAAATCACATTGTTGACCATAATTGGTGGGACATGGCTGCTCTCCACCATTATTATTATTACTATTTTATTNTTATTATTTTTTTTATTATTTATTTTTTTTTTTTCAAATACCTACAGCCAAGCTATGTCTCGCAAACAGACTCCAGCCAAATACTCTTAAAAGGCACAATAAGATTGACTTGTACACGAAATTCCAGCTTGATATTAGTCAGTCACATTTTTATCTATCTCCTGGACTATAATCAAAACAATATTGTTTAACTAGATACTGACAGTGCAGAGGGAAACCATGAGTTTTCTGAAAGCGCCTGAAGTATCTCCGACGATGTCATCTTCCATGTTGGAATCATACACTAAACAAACATAAATTAACACATTAGTATAAAACAAGTAAGGCGCACTTTACGTAAGTACGTGAGGCGATAATCCCCGGTTTCTGTACGACTTAGTTCAAATATTAGTGTTATAGTTGCATATTCTTTTTCTACACTTCAAGACCCGCCATATTGGCCGCCATCATGAAAATATCAAGTGTAAAATTTTTATAGTTGCATATGTTGTATATTATACTAAACCCTCATAACACTTATTTAACTAACTTAACCTGGTTATGTAGAGTTATATAGTCTAAATCTGTGTTGTGTGATGGAGGCGTGTGTTTGTCTCGTATCGTTTTTGTTTTAATGTTTCTTAAATATAATATACCTTTTTAGACTAAATGCGTGTTTTATTCTTTACACAACACATATTCATTTTCTACACTTCAAGACCTTTAAATTGATGTATAATATGCCATGGTTACTAAATTTTTGTTTTTAGTCATCCACCATATTGGCCGCCATCTTGAAATTATTACATGTGTTATTTTAATAGTTGCATATTCTTTTTCTACACTTCAAGACCTTTGAATTGATGTATAACATGCCATGGTAGCTAAAAACTTTTTTTTGGTCACCCGCCATATTGGTAGGGCCGCCATCTTGGAAATATTAAGTGTAAAAACTCCAAAATTTGTCCAGTTGTCTAAAATGCTGATATGTACCTGTGTGCCAAATTTCATGTTTCTAGCTACAGTAGTTTATGAGTTGAAACAAGCCAACGGATGGACAGACAGACAGACAGAGCCGTTATATAAGGTTTCTTTTTGTACTTTGTACAGAAACCTAAAAATAAATCTGTTCATATGGTAAAATATGATACGCCCATTGATTGGAGGTTTTTATTTTTACTCCTGTATATAGTTGTTGGTGAGTAGACAATGTTAAAGTATATAATATCTCTGACTAGTAGTTTTTAAGATATAAATTATGCCAATTTTTGTCATTCAGTGAGACCTACCATCGAAGAAAACATAATTTTTTAGGAGACAGAATAGAAAAAACTATTTTCTCCAATTAGATTTTCTTATCTTTTAGGTTTTTTAGGGATTAAATTGGTTGAAAACAAAAATATTGTCTTTTTAATTTAAAATTTGGCAACATTTCGCCCATACCTGGGCATCTTCAGGCCTTCAATTGTTTTTTGGAGTAAGATTTAAAAAACAATATTTGAATAAGTTTCACATTATTCACCTTCTATTGTTAACAAAATAGTCATTTTCTCCAATTTCCTTAAATCATTTTTCTTGAAATTTTTAATAAAACATTATTCATTTCCTAAATACCTTTAATAATATAATTTGTAATTTACACAAATAATAAAAATGCTAAAATACCGTTTCAAAAAAGTTTTCACTTCTCAAATTTACTGGAATAACGACAAACTTTAAAGAACATCATGATTAATATAGGAATTCAAAATTGGAATTTAGAAAGGTAAAATTTTGAAAACTGTAAATATCATGTTTTGTTGTCATCTGATCTCAAAATTTAAGACAATTAATAATTTGGTTAAACAGGTAACAGTTAAACAGTGATGGCTTGGGGCTTCATAAAAAGACCTAATATTGCATATACAGTATTCTCTTAAAAACCGCACGACGCCAGGAGTTGTGATTCACAACACCTGCCGGGATATAACTGATGGTGAAGTGTTTTTGCCTGTTCTCTGTTGATTTTCAAGATCAAAGGGATCTTTTAACTTGTCCAAGTCTGAAACCTCAAGTTGAAGGCTTTTTCCAATCTCTCAAATCTAATATCCCTGGTTTTCTGAGTTTTATCGGTGATCAGGGACCTTTCCATGACCACTTTGTCATATATTTTACCATTGATAAAAAAAAGAACCCACAGATATCAACTGATTAAGGGTACTTCATTAAATCTTTTTTATAATCGTGTAGNCTTTGTCATATATTTTACCATTGATAAAAAAAAGAACCCACAGATATCAACTGATTAAGGGTACTTCATTAAATCTTTTTTATAATCGTGTAGTGTCCCGACAACGGCGACGACGTACCTCTAAATAATTTATGACTTTAAAAATTGATGAGCTAAAACCTAGATCTGAACCAGTGACCTCCAGCATAAGAAGCCAATGCTCTACCACTGAGCTACCATTGACACTGAATATCTAGGCCTAAACCTTTCTATTTAAACAGTATATTATATTAAGTATAATTGGACAGCTCGAGACTCATTCATTATAAATATAACTACAGTAGAATCCCGATATATCGTATCTTCAAGGGGTCGAATAAAAAATACGATATAACGAGTAGTTCACTAAATCAGGATTATGAAATATTGATGGTAAAAAAAGAAAAATTAATGTAATAATTAAGACTTGTATTTATTTTGCACATAAAAATACACTGTGTATGATCATAAAAAAATTAAATATCTACTTGGTTTAAAAAAAAAAAAATTGTTTTTTTTAATTAAATTATTTGTTCGGGTGTTATCCATAGTATTGTATCCCAGTAGAACAGAAGGAGGTAAACAATCAAATCTTGGAAAAGGGTCCTCTCCTTTCCTTTCATATACGTTTAACCGCGATTTTTCTCAGAATTATAAGAGTTATTCCTTCATCTAGAATCTAGGCTGTCCAGGAATTACATTTGNTTATCCAGCTGCTAGAATGGCAAGACATTTTTATCCGTGTCCTTTAAGAAACATATTTTAATGGAGAGGAAAGATATGAGCTTGTTTATATGTACCGCGTAGGTTTGCTAACTTATAACACAATTTAGTTTATCGTGTACAGGGCTTAAGGTAGGTTTAGCATAAGAAAATTCTTTTGGTCTTCAGTTAGGTTAGGACTGGTTTAAGCTATATTTATGGTTTAAATGAAAGTGCAATTTTCAAGTTGGAAAAAGAGAAGAAATATATGTAGGTCAGGTAAAAGTTTAGAGGTAAGCTAAAATCTCCGACCAGAATGTTAAAAAGTGGTAGAATGTTACACAACTGTTTTTGACTTTTCTATCTCTCGGAGGTTTCTCAGTGACTCTTTTATTTCTCCTAGGTTTTTATTCGAGGAAGGAGGGATACCTCTGGGGCCCAATTCTCCCTCCGAAGGATATAAGTCAAGTCAAAGAGAGGACACTAAGGAAGCTCTGCCAAGGAATCTCCTCGGCTAGAAGTCCAACGGTACTTGTTACAGCACTTGGTGACCCTAACCTGACCTCTACCAAACCATTTCCTCGACAGGGAGGCACCCCACGACAATAACACCGCAACAAAAGCCTAAACTCCGAGTCGGGACTCGACCATTACAGAATATAACATAGTCAAACAAACATAACACTTAGACCTCACTCCCTTTTAAACATTACGACTCTATAGCTACCCAAACTCAAAAAGAGCAAAAGCTTTAAGTACTTCGAGAATGAACAGAGAAAACACTAGACTTAATAAAGGAAAATTGTCTTCCACTTCTAACTTTTTTAAATTACCCAATTTAAACCTAACATTCTTTCCCTCTGTAACCTTTATTACAGTTCTGATTTGAATGACAATAACAAATCTCTGAGGTTTAAAAAAAAGAACACCGTATACATGGGGGAAAAAATAAAGAAGTTTACGGTAACAATCGTAAAAAGAAGTACCTTTTAAAGAAAAAAGAAGGAATAGATTCAGGATAGTATTAAGTCGTTACAACAATGTCTCTTTTAGAATTGCATTTTCAACCAATCTACTTATGAAGATACAAGATAATTGAAACAATGAAGATACTTCTAAAGATAAAGCAATTGAAAGGATGGAGTATTTTCTTACTGAAATACTCTGGGACCTTGAGGTAACATTACAATGAGAGTAATATGAATAACGTATGAAATCTTCTCAAGCACCCAAAGAAAATTTTCTTTATTTGAAATTTGGTAAAAGGATACTCAAGCTACATCATTCTTAAAGTTAAAACTTAATCAGATTGTTGTAAAAAATAAGAAAATACAGTGGCGGCGGAAAGATATTGGGCCCCCCCCCCGCAAACTTTTAGTGGGGGCCCCTCTATTTTCCTTCCAGGAGTCCCCAGGGGGCTCCAGATGCCCGGGGCCCCCTGAGCTGCGGGCCCAGCGGGCCCGTTATCGCCGTCACTGACAAGGGGAGACAGACAGACAGAAAAATAGGCTTCAGCACCAGTATTCGAACCACGGGCCTCCTTTAAACATTCTGTAGTATGAATACTTAAAAAAATTGAATTTCTAATTGATTGTACTAGGTACAGGTACTAAGAGGAAGTCTAATTTTCTCTGTCTGTCTCCCCTTGTAAATAGTAATTATAATTTGATTTAAAGTAAAATTTAAACATTCTAGTATGAATACTACAAAAAACTTAAAAATTGAATGATTAACATATTTATTCAGGTATTATTACAGAACTTACGTTTCTGGTAAGCTGAGGCGATGGCCTTGATGCCGTAGTTGCTGAGTGTGCACAGAACTTCACTCAGGGTCTCCTCATCAGTTCCCAGTCCTACAAACAAACAAATAATATCATCACATCATCACAAATATTATTCAAATTCCTATATGTATAGACATCACTTGTTCAAGATTCAAGGTTGTAGACCACAACAATCTTCAGCGCCTAACAATGTTAGAAAAAATAACTCTTTGTTACTTCCTGAAGGTACCCACTAGTGTTTAAAATCAAATGTTGAATATTGAAGTTAATTTTAGAGAAAAAACATTTTTATCTATGATTGATATGTAATATAAACATTGTATCTCTGTTTAGATTCGTAGAAAGTGATTCTTTATTTCTGTATTAATTGCGCATGCGTGAAGAATTCCTCTTTTTTTCCACTCTAGTGACGAAAAGAAGAAGAATTCTTCAACTTTACACACGATTAGCGAGTTTGTTTACATTTAACATAACTAATTTTATGTTTATTTAATAAAAATAACTGTTTGTATCGAGTTTTTTGTGAAAATCAAAAAGTGATTTAAGTGATTATGACGAATATGAGGAGAATAATACGCCTTCCGAAATAATTAATTCGGCACAAAATACAACTAACGAATTGATGTCATCTTTATCAAAAGAGAAATACGGGCTTACATACAGGAAGTTTATTATTTTTTTCTGCATTTATTATTAAAATCTAACAATCGTAGATAAAGTACGGTACGCAACTCGTGCGAAAACGGCATTTTGCATTGCGAGTGTGGAGTTTACACCCGAGCGATAGCGAGGGTGTAAACTCCACACTCGCATGCAAAATGCTACTTTCCACACTCGACGCGTAATGTACTATTCTATATTCCTGTAAATGAAAAATTCCAAGTAATGTTGATAAGTGATATATTTACCAGCGATGGCATCGTGAATTTCCTTAGCGTAGAAATTGGGAAGGGAAGTCATCAGACCAACGACGGCAGTTTCAAAGTTACCACCAAGCTCTCCTTTAAGTTCTTTAATGAGATCCTGTAAATATTAAGTAGAATTTTAGAAACTAATAATTAAATAACAAGTGTTGTAAAGTTGGATTTTAAGAGTTAATCTTATTGAATTTAATCTTGAAGAAATGGTAAGCAAATATTAGACTAGTATATTTTAGTGATAAGTGATGTAGAACTTCTGCTCAGAAACATATTAGAGGCTTAAATCAAAATGAACACCTCTTCAATTTTTATAGCTTAATTCGGAATTAGGTATCGATATTGTCAGAGGAAATTATTCTTCAGTGTAGCTTAATTGGTTAGAGCTCCCGCACACTGGAAATGAGGGGGAGGTCCGTGGTTCAAGTCCTGGCGCTGGAGTCTATTTTTCTCTGCCTGTCTCCCTTAGTAAATAGTAATCATAATTTGATTTACATTTATATTTCATCTAATTTATTGAAGGTGTCATCAGGGTTAATCAATGAATACATAATTTTTATTAAAGGAAATATTTTTCTGACCTTTTTGGCTGATGATATTATTTGTTTTAATACATTGATTGATTAGAATTCAATTTATTACTAAAAAGTAAAAAATAAATAAATAAACTCAAGAACAAATTTAGACGTTGATTGAAAGAGGTCTAAGGACCTCCTCACAAATTGAATTTTATTTTTAAACCCAGCTTTTTGCCTCTCATTCAAAAGCTTTTCTAAAGTTATTTGCTCATACCCAGAGTATAAGAGGGAGGTAAATAAATAGTAGACGTATTTAGATGTTTTGATTGCTTGTTTATCAAACTCAAAATATTTATAAAGCCTTCAAATGAAGAATTAGGAAATAGGATGGAGGAACACCAGCCCCCC
>KZ651518.1:476625-492804 GCA_001010745.2 Gerris buenoi
GAACACCTTAAATATGAGGGAAACAACAGGGAAAATATAAATTTTTTCTAAAATGGTCGAGCAACCACCTCTGGACCGGTCCATATGGTTTGACCCTACCATAAATAGATTACAATGTAATATTTGCATTTTTCATTTTTTTTTTTTTCTTACTTGATATTTTTATTTTTAAATATCATAATTGTGTTAGAGGTGGATTTTATTTACGTGGCAATTGTTACAGATAGGTTAAATGTAAATATTACGACAGTAGATTACGATTATACTCCATATCAAGCAAGTGAGGAATAATTCTAGGGTTTATTTGTTCAGGAAATTACCCAAAAAAGATTTCTAATTAATGTGGCAAATAGCTTCCTTGCGTCATATTGCGCAAATTAATAGTGTTTTTCTTTAGCAACCTATTATTTTATAATTTATGAAATCCCCTTTTTTTAAAAAAAAAAAAATAATAATAATAATAATAATAATTGGCCGAGACAACTCAGACAAACTTTATCATATTACACGAATTTATTATTTACTACCCCAATATTTTCCATTCATTAGTTTTCGAGATTTCGTATAGGTACATCTAATTATTATTGAATATCTTATCAAAATTTATTATAAAAATACCTTTTCCTCGGTGTGGAATCGAACCCGACCTCTCTCCTTTCGCATTTTAAGCTATTTTCACAGGAACAAGATTTTTCCCGGGAAAACGACTTATACCAATGATAGATTCGTATTTAAATGGACTATATTTTAGAATTTTTTAATAAAAATCGTCGGAGCCGTTTTCGAGAAATAATTTTTTTTCACGTTTTTTTCAGAGTTTTTGGGGGTACACCCTCAAATTTGGAGCTAAAATTCATTTCTCGATTTCGCCTTGGGGTTATGATTTTTCTGAACATTCATGCCACATTTCGTCAAAATCGGCCCAGTAGTTTAGGCTCCAGGCGTAAACACACAGACAGACATTTTTTAAAAACCACTTTTTTGGACTAATTTTGGCGCCATCATAATACTTTCTCTTTATATAAAAATTAATGTGACCTTTCAGGGAATCGAAACAGGTCTAAACAAGCACACTTCACTTTCAATTTCCAAGTGACGGTTCGTCCAGTAATAGAACGAGTGCAAGCTATGTGCCACACTGAGAGGCTGAATATTTTTAAAATAGGTCTAGTACGATCGATTTATTGATTTCCTAGCTTATAAATGTTTATAAAGACGAATATAAAATATGGAGGAAGGGGTCGTTAACTGGTAATATGAGCGGATATCTGGGACAAACCTACAAAGCCGTTTATTATTGAGTCTATTGTTTTTTTCCTATTGATCCGACCAGAGAACTTTTGAAAATATAAAGCTGGTAATTTCAAATGGAAAATATGGATTTTTCAATCATTTAAACTTAACNCATGAGGAGTTTCCAAAACGGATTTCCCAACAATTTTGAAAACTGTAAACTCCCAGACTAGTTATAGTTAAGTCAGGTTATAATATCACTGCTCGTCATACTTAATGTGCACGGCTCAAATCTGTTTTCAATTCAATACCCGTTTCCATGCTATTTTTTTTCACAACAGTTTCAATTTTGCTGTTATGACCTTGAACTCAAAACGTTTTGAAATAGCATTTTCCATGGGGTTATGAAAACTAAAACCTTTTTGAAAAATCATGTAAATGTAGTAAATAACGAAGTTAGGGTACGACCAAAGAGATCGCTTATTCCGACCGAAAAGAGGCACACGTAATGACGGCGATGACTGCATGGATGCAGATAAATAAGTACGCAGGAAACTAGAAAATATTTGTTTACAAAAAATCAATAAGTAGATAAGTGACTATGGAGGCTGTCACCACTTATTATTTGTTTGTAACGGATCGATTTATAGTACGAGGAACTGAAGATGCCCACTAGTGTTAGAAAGGAGGCTTTGTACAACAAACATTGGAGCCAATCTTAATTCTTATTCAAGTGCCTCTTAGGTCATAATTACCCCATTGTCGGTACTACATCAATTTTAACCTTCAGCGCAAATTTAATATTGCTTTAAACCTAAGTGTAACCAGGAAACGGAAAGAGATCCAACACACATTTCACCATTCCTCCAATAATAGGATGCGAATAAGCTATTTGCCTCACTAATAATTGATACACATGGTTTTAATTAGTCTTAAAAAGAGGATTATTTAATAAATAATGACATTAATAGCCGAGACACGAGTTATCATTCACAAGTCTTGGTTTAGAAAAAAGTGAATTAAATCTCATGGAGGAAATATTTATCTTGTAGAAAAGTAGGTTGATGAGAATTTCAGCGCAATCGGCAAAATAGTTTCAAAATTATCAAGCGTTTAAGTTCCTAAGTTCGATAATTCATATATTTAACAAGGTGACATATATTATCAAAACAAAATTCAGTGAAAATGTTTGTCTTATAAAGAAGTGTTACACATGGATACACAATTTAATCAAAATCCTTTGATCCAAATGTCATCATGATCAGCAAAATGGGTGACGTCACAAATTTATGATTTTCTAAGCGGCACNTTATAAACCAACATTTAAATTTCATTAAAAACGGCCGAGTAGTTTGTTTTATTAACGAAGAGAATTTCGAATTTAGAGATAGGTATAATAAAATTGCTCATCAAAATTATAACGCACATATTACGCTCTGATATTGGAATTTTAATTTAAGTGAAAATGAATTTAACTAATTTTATGTAAAAGATAAATTTATAAAAAAAGGGAATAGCATACCGAGCAAGGGTCGAATTAAATTCCGTGGCAGAGTCGGGCATCGAACCCGTGTATGCCAAATTTCGTCAAAATCGGCCCAGTAGTTTAGGCTCTAGGCGTCTTCACAGACAGACGACGGACAGACATTTTTTAAAAACCATTTTTTTTGGACTCAAAGGGACCTCGAAACGTGTAAATCCATCAAAATCTCAAAATTGAATTTTCGCGCCATCACAATACTTTCTCTTTATATGAGAAAGTAAAAAGGGATGTTTAGTTCAACATACTTTGGGATAAAGAAATATCACACTTCTGTTTAGATAAGGGGAGTAACAGTCTAAAGAAGAACATTCCGCACACCTTCTTTATATTGTTACTAGCCTCTATTTTATTTATAAGGGGAGTACAATCTAAAGAAGTGTCTAAGAAATTATTTTCACTAGATTTTCTCCTCTAACCGCCTCTAACCACCTCTATTTTATTTATAAGGGGAGTAACAATCTAAAGAAGTGTCTGAGAAATTATTTTCAATTTATTCTATAAATTTATATATGTACGTTGTTTCTACGTATTATTTCAAAACAAAACGCTAAACAAGGTAAACTTTTAGTAAAATAAGTTATTTGTATATTATATCAAAACTGAATATCAGCAAAAAAAAGAGGAAGAACAAACGGAGGTATTGAAATGACAAAAAAAAAAAAAAAAAAAAAAAAAAAAAAAAAAAAAAAAAAANATAAAACAAATAAACAAGTATTTTAGTTTTGTTCGACGCAAAAGTGCTTAGTTTACACTCATCAACAACATTCAGCTTATTCATATTCATGAAGCAACCAACTTGATCTAAACTTAATCTGTTGCGCACCCAGAGATTAAAACACAAAATCTGTTCATAACTAAAAGCAACGCTTTCCAAATCATCCAAAGGAATTATTCCCAAACGGCAGTTAAGATTATAGCTTTGCCCAGGTCTCATACAGCTGTTTTTCCGCATGTTTGAGTTTGATTATCATCCATTTTTCTGGAATTGAATCTCGAACCTCCACTAATGACCACATCAATTGGATATGCTCACTAATGATCACATCAGTTGGATGTGCCCCTAGTACAATAATATCCTAAATTTGCAAATGTAAAAGAAACGACAAATAATCCAAACCAATATATGATCCAGAAGCCCAAATGCAGACGAAATAAGTTAGGAAAGAAGAGGTAAGTAGACATTTGTACGGAGGTTAGCCGCATGAGTTTTACCCCATTTCGAAAAACGACTTAAAGTTACGGTTTTCTTAACAATGCAACAGACATGAAACTATGACTTTGCTGGGTCAAAACAGTTCTGCGCTTTTGAGAATGCTCTACAAAGAGAATTTGAATAAAAAACCTTTTACTTTCTTTGTATTGGCAAAAAAAAGGGAACAACATTGAAGACTGGATTTTCTAAGAGTATTAAGCTTTATTTGCAGTGGAAATTGACCCCAATAAGGGAGATTTTAACGAGAAGTTTGCATGGTAAGTTTAGTCTTGTGCCACATGCAACTTCTACTGTCGATTCTCAAAAACCAAACACCTGTCTTTAGATTCAGGTCACCAGTAGAAATAAATAGTTGGTTGAACTGTTGTACATTGCTGCCAATCATATCAATCTATAGTTCACTAGAACCCATGTCTAACTGTTACATGGACGACCTTCATGCTTCGGCTTCAATTCCTCCAGATGTGATACCACATTTTAAAGGAATCAGGAATCTGATTTAAAGAAGGACTTAAGGAAATTTTGTAATAAAAACAATTACGTGAAGTAGACAATTACCTATAAAAAACTGTATTATGACGTTATAACCTCCACTGTTTTCTAATATCGACAAAATTACGTTTCCATGAGTTTTCAAACCCGCTTTGGAAACTGTTTTGGTTTCATATGAAAAGTGCTTCCACGAGGAGTTTCCAAAGCAGTTTTCAATATTGTCGCGACTCCCAGACTTGTTATAGTTAAGTCAGCTTATAATATCACTGCTCATCATACCTAATGCGCATGTCTCAATCTGTTTTCAATTCAATACCCGTTTCCATGCTATTTTTTCAAAACAGTTTCAAGACATAACAACAAATTTTCTGTTGTGACCTTGAACTCAAAAAGTCTTGAAATCGCTGTTTCCATCGGCTTTTAAATACTAAAACCGTTTTCAAAATGGTTTTAGTAAATTCATGGAAACTTAGTAAATAACGAAGTTAGAGTACGACCGAAGAGAACGCTTATTCGGACACGTTGTGCGATGACTGCATGGATGCAGATAAATAAGTTCACAGGTCATTTTTCGTAATCTTAAATTTGTCTGCAGATGCAGAGGAATCAGAGTGTTTTAATGCCGCAGAAAGTGTTAATTTTGAATTAAAACTAGACAATATTTGTGTACATAAAATCAATAAGTTGATAAGAGACTATGGAGGATATCAGCACTTATTATTTGTTTGGATCGATTTATTGTACGAGGCACTGAATATACCCACTAGTGTTAGAAAGGAGGCTTTGTACAACAAACTTCCATTAGAGCCAAGTTTTTCTTAATTCTTATTCAAGTGCCTCTTAATCACTGCTCATTCACAAAAACTTGTTAAAGTCTTATTCACCTTCTACGAAATTTATTTTTACAATATATTGCCATCTCGTTTCTAAATTATTAAGAGATCAGCGTTATTTTGTCCACGTTAATAGCGATATAAAATAAACAACAAGCAAGAAGCAAGAGCAAAGAATTAGTAGTTGTTTATAACCAAGAAAACGGTTATATATATAGATAAGCGGTCATATATATAGATAAGCAACTCAAATTGCGCGCGCCGATAGCAATCAGAAAGGGAAACAAGAATGTTCTAAGCCTCGTCCAGGCTGCTGAAACGAAAAGAGGAACGAGCCGAGCATTGGTCTGCGCATGCCCAGTCTAAAGTGCGCCTGCGCATCTCAGACTGGGCATGCGCAGATACCAATGCTCGGCTCGTTTCCTCTGTTCAGTTCGGCNAGCAAGGAAAAGAAACAGAGTAGCTAGCAATGAACCAGATGCTACAAAGGCCGTGTGACTAGTCACAGAATAACTATGCGGGTTTAACTAATCTCCACAACATATTACGAGGGTTAAATCTCATGAGGGTTACTCATAGTTCATTATTAATGCGGGTAGCTAACTATCGAAAGATCTGTATTTTAACTGCAGTTTAGCCTACAATAGAGTTGGTTTTACAATTACGCTATTTATCATATTATTAGATGAAATATTATACTTAGCTCATTGATGTTTCATTCAATTGAAGATCTATTTTTAGAAAGAGAAAATAGGGGTGGGACTAAATTTATTTTTACAATATATTGCCATCTTGTTTCTAAGTTATTAAGAGATATCAGCGTTATTTTGTCCACGTTAATAACAATATTAAATAAAGAATTAGTAGTTGTTTATATGCAAGGAAAAGGTTATAAACAACTCACATCCTAAGCCGTGTCCAGGCTGCCGAACAAATAAAGAAAACGAGTCAAACATTGGTGTCTGCGCATGCCCAGTCTAAAGTGCGCCTGCGCTTCTCAGACTGGGCATGCGCAGAGACCAATGCTCGACTTGTTTTCTCTGATCGGTGCGGCAGTCTGGAGTTGGACGGCTCTCCAGACTTTACGGTAAACTATCTGACTACCCCCGTGTCAATTAGTTGCCTGTTACCACTGCGGCCTCTTCAACTATATCCTACATTTATGATTTGGATACATAAATTGAGTATTAAATAATATGTTATAATATTATATATTATACATATACAGCAAATGGATTATTTATAACAACAAAATCTAACATCAAATATGAAGCAAGCTATCATATTTTCTGCCTTTCAAGATCGTTATCACGTGATATAAAAGTTCATTTTTATGTTTTAGGTAATATTCATACTACGGAAAGATTAAATTTTAATTTACATCAAATTATAATTTTTTTTAACAACGAGAAACATACAGAGAAAAATAGACTCCAGCGCCGGGATTTGAACCACGGGCCTCTAAATTTCCAGTCTAGCGCTCTACCAACTAAGCTACACTGGAGAATAATTTCCTCTGACGTTATTGATAGCTTGTCCCGAATTTAAGCTTTCAATTTTCCACAAATCTGAGAAGTCAACATTAATGACATAGAACTCGGCCGAGAAATAACGCTTATAATTATAAAGTACCCAATTAGTACCTGTACCTTGTGCAATCAATTAGAAATTCATTTTTATGTTTTTGGTAGTATTCGTACTACGGAAAGATTAAATTTTAATTTAAATGAAATTATAATTATTTTTAACTACGAGAAACATACAGAGAAAAATAGACTCCAGCCATTTAGAGGCCCGTGGTTCAAATCCCGGCGCTGGAGTCTATTTTTCTCTGTATGTTTCTCGTAGTTAAAAATAGTGATATAAAAGTAGAAACAAACAATAAGCCAATCAGCATCTATTTAGTGTGGGGTAGTTCATAACTCTGCCGCTTGAGTACTCTGACTGCTGTGATAACACACTCAACTATCTCGTCAGACGAGAGAGTGTGGTGGTTGATAGTTCTATCACGACAGAAGCTATCACGAAGTATACGCGGTGACATTTGATGCTATAGTTGCAATCGTAACCGGAAGTATCGCGTCAACTATCACTGTGTCAACCGAGTTTTAGATTCAATAGGAGTGATCAATTTGTCTTATTTACATGAACAGAACTTAAGTCGTAATAAAGAGAAAAAAAACGCATTAAGTAAATACCTGTGTATTAACATTCAAAGCATTTTAATGTTTATTTTTAATCTAAGCAAGTCTATTTTTACATAAACATGTGTTTCTAGACATGACTCACGAAATTCCTTGCATCAACATTTTAAATAAATAGCGTAAGTGTTAATAAAGACTGCGACTGTAGACTGTATGTTATATAAAGTGAAGAAGAGCTCTCGTCTAGCTGCGTTTATATTAACTGAGATGAAATTGTCGTCGAGGCCTTGAAATGAGATTCTATTTCATTGTGAGACAGAATATAGCTTTAAGAATATGTCGCGTCGGAAAGGTTACGTAAAAGTGACAAAGGTTGCTGTGACGTCATGCGCCCTCCACGATTTTTCGTCAGGTTATCTTTTTCTGGCTCAAAACAAACCATTGTTTACTAGTGTTCTGTAAGCATTTTATAGTTTTTTCCTCTTTTTATTCTATTAAAAGTTTTTTTTAACCGTTTTTAACCTTATCATATATTAGTAACATCATTAATAAGCCAATAAATGTATACATTATAGATGATAAAACAAATAATTCTCACAAATAACTCAAAAAAGATGTAAAATAACTTACTTACAGATGTGCTCTTTTTACTCTATTAAAAGCTTTTTTTTAACTGTTTTTGACCTTATCATAAATCAGTAACATTATTAATAAGCCAATAAATGTGTACATTATAGATGATAAAACAAATAATTGATTAAAAAATAATAATAAAATAAAATTGCACTGATAAAACCCAGTCGTATGTCCAATGTTATGAGCCAGCTAACCTAACAACACACTTTTTTACGTAAGTGACGTCACACTTCCCCGGCGTATAGCAAGGAAAAGAAACAGAGTAGCTAGCAATGAACCAGATGCTACAAAGGCCGTGTGACTAGTCACAGAATAACTATGCGGGTTTAACTAATCTCCACAACATATTACGAGGGTTAAATCTCATGAGGGTTACTCATAGTTCATTATTAATGCGGGTAGCTAACTATCGAAAGATCTGTATTTTAACTGCAGTTTAGCCTACAATAGAGTTGGTTTTACAATTACGCTATTTATCATATTATTAGATGAAATATTATACTTAGCTCATTGATGTTTCATTCAATTGAAGATCTATTTTTAGAAAGAGAAAATAGGGGTGGGACTGTATCTGTTTTAAATCAGGGGGGACAAGCAGGGGTGAGCGAACTCTTCGTAACGCAGATTTCATCTCAGTAAATATCCGCAAGCAAGCTAGCGTTGAAAAAATAGAAACGACTAAATGTCGGAGATTATAAATGAAATAATTTGTATATATATATATATACAATGCGTCCCAAGTTGAAGTATCAAAGAGGAAAAATCTTCTTACTTTCTTCATATCTTCTTAATCTTCTTAATTCTGGGTTTTCGTAAACAAGTGATTCTTTATCTTTATAAATAAAGGCTTTCTATAAACTACTGACGTCTGTAAAAACTACAGACGAAAAACAGACATTTTTTAAAAACCANATCAGTAACATCATTAATAAGCCAATAAATGTATACATTATAGATGATAAAACAAATAATTGATTAAAAAATAATAATAAAATAAAATTGCACTGATAAAACCCAGTCGTATGTCCAATGTTATGAGCCAGCTAACCTAACAACACACTTTTTTACGTAAGTGACGTCACACTTCCCCGGCGTATAGCAAGGAAAAGAAACAGAGTAGCTAGCAATGAACCAGATGCTACAAAGGCCGTGTGACTAGTCACAGAATAACTATGCGGGTTTAACTAATCTCCACAACATATTACGAGGGTTAAATCTCATGAGGGTTACTCATAGTTCATTATTAATGCGGGTAGCTAACTATCGAAAGATCTGTATTTTAACTGCAGTTTAGCCTACAATAGAGTTGGTTTTACAATTACGCTATTTATCATATTATTAGATGAAATATTATACTTAGCTCATTGATGTTTCATTCAATTGAAGATCTATTTTTAGAAAGAGAAAATAGGGGTGGGACTGTATCTGTTTTAAATCAGGGGGGACAAGCAGGGGTGAGCGAACTCTTCGTAACGCAGATTTCATCTCAGTAAATATCCGCAAGCAAGCTAGCGTTGAAAAAATAGAAACGACTAAATGTCGGAGATTATAAATGAAATAATTTGTATATATATATATATACAATGCGTCCCAAGTTGAAGTATCAAAGAGGAAAAATCTTCTTACTTTCTTCATATCTTCTTAATCTTCTTAATTCTGGGTTTTCGTAAACAAGTGATTCTTTATCTTTATAAATAAAGGCTTTCTATAAACTACTGACGTCTGTAAAAACTACAGACGAAAAACAGACATTTTTTAAAAACCACATATCTCTCACTCTCAGGGGGGGGGGACTCAGGGGGGATTGTTAGATTTTAATAATAAATACAGTTTTTTTTTTTAATAAACTTCCTCTAAGTAAATTTGAATTTATCTTTTGATAAAGATGACATTAATTCATTAGTTGTATTTTGTGTCGAATTAATTACTTTGGAAGGCGTATTATTCTCCTCATACCTAATATTCGTCATAATCACTTAAATCACTCATTGATTTTTACTAAAAACTCGATATAAACAGTTACTTTAATTAAACAAAACAGCAAATTAGTTTTGTTAAATCTAAACAAACTCGCTAATCGTGCTTTAAGGTGAAGAATTCTTTTTCACCGCACTAGGACTGAAAAATAGAGGAATTATAAAACCCGCATGCTCAATGAATACAGTACGTAAAGAATCACTTTCTAGGCACCTAAACAGAGATACAAAGTTTATAGTTCGTAATATACGTAGATAAAATTGATTACTGTAATGTCAAAAGCATGTTTGAAAAAGCTTATACATACATAAAATGCATTCTTCCAAATTGTTAGAGTTTAAATTGTTTGTAATATTATCTAGGTTTGGGAAATGTAACGTGTCGAATGTAAATTATATATTTACAATTTTAAGAAGGATGATAGATTGTAAATAAAAAGGTTTAGAAGAAATTAAGAGACCATATAATGCACAATTTTCAATTTAAATAGTTGTCCAAACTTTGAAAGAAATCAGGTGCTGCTACCATGCGGCAAACCTACTAAACTAATGTATTTATATCAGTAACTTGAGATTTGTCACCTAATAGATGATAGATGATATAATATCAGTATTTGGAACTCGGATTTAGGCAGAAAAGAGATAAAATTGATGCTACGCAAAGCTGGCTGTAATAATAAAATAAAGATTTTTTTATGCTCAGGCGCCGACTGAGGGATCTAAAAGGGCAGAGTGCCAAACAACGTCTTTTCCTACAAATATAATTTGTCACCAAAACATCGCGTCAACTATCACTGTGTCAACCGAGTTTTAGATTCAATAGGAGTGATCAATTTGTCTTATTTACATGAACAGAACTTAAGTCGTAATAAAGAGAAAAAAAACGCATTAAGTAAATACCTGTGTATTAACATTCAAAGCATTTTAATGTTTATTTTTAATCTAAGCAAGTCTATTTTTACATAAACATGTGTTTCTAGACATGACTCACGAAATTCCTTGCATCAACATTTTAAATAAATAGCGTAAGTGTTAATAAAGACTGCGACTGTAGACTGTATGTCATGTAAAGTGAAGAAGAGCTCTCGTCTAGCTGCGTTTATATTAACTGAGATGAAATTGTCGTCGAGGCCTTGAAATGAGATTCTATTTCATTGTGAGACAGAATATAGCTTTAAGAATATGTCGCGTCGGAAAGGTTACGTAAAAGTGACAAAGGTTGCTGTGACGTCATGCGCCCTCCACGATTTTTCGTCAGGTTATCTTTTTCTGGCTCAAAACAAACCATTGTTTNGGGGGGGGGGGGGGTAATTATAAACCAACATTTAAATTTCATTAAAAACGGCCGAGTAGTTTGTTTTATTAACGAAGAGAATTTCGAATTTAGAGATAGGTATAATAAAATTGCTCATCAAAATTATAACGCACATATTACGCTCTGATATTGGAATTTTAATTTAAGTGAAAATGAATTTAACTAATTTTATGTAAAAGATAAATTTATAAAAAAAGGGAATAGCATACCGAGCAAGGGTCGAATTAAATTCCGTGGCAGAGTCGGGCATCGAACCCCAACCTGAGTATGGTTGTAATAAAGTATCGGAGACCCTTATATCAAGTGTACGATGCGCTTTTACGATTCAAATAATAGTATACTCTCTGATTATTTATTTTACACAAGTCTAATAATAATGTTTCAAAATAATTCAGACCACATATTGTCATATGCTTTTGTGATTGAAAAAATACATATTATGATTGAGAATAACATTATAAAATACGTATAATACGTACTGATAAATACGTTTGGATATTTTGCGATTACGACTTTAGGTAGAACTACAGTGTACGGTGCCTGCCCGAAATGTATAATTAGACTAATTGTTTAAGGACATAATTCCTTCTATATTCATTAAAGATAATATTTTTTATATCTATTCTTTGCAGAGATAATGTACCTTTGTTTAAAATACTTTTCGACAAAGGAACATCACTCGTGAGGTGGCTGTAAGAAGGGGCACCGTTCACTGTAGTTCAGCCCAACTGGTGAAAATTATTGTTACGTATTATTTAAATCATATTATGTTAAGTTTTTTTTTATAATGACTCAAGTCAATGCCTTAAAATTATATTGTTACGCAAGTATTTTTTAAGTTTGTCTCATACAAATAATTGTTTTTATAGTTGTAATGAGTTATGCATGATCTTGAGATTACAGTATTGGTCATGATGCTAAAAGTAAGCGGGTCTTCTAAGCCAGATACAAAGAGATGAGATACAGCGAGATGACGTGGTACAGTGAACGTATCTGTGAGGTGAAGTCAAGGTTCCGATCTCTCTGTTTACATTCTAAAACCTGACTCACTAGTATTTTTAACTCGGCTCTCCGAAACGGAGTCATTATCATTATTTAACATTTCGAGTCAGTCACCGAAGTGAAGAATGATTCTAAGTATTGTAAATGACATAGTGCGTTGAAAACAATACGATTACAATAATAGGTGTGATGATAACACTGCGGAGGCAGTAAAATGAAGCCTTATTATATACAGTGTTGGAGTCAGCAAATAATATATTCTAATAACAGAACAAAGTTTACGTTTTATTCTTAGTAATAAATAGATAAAAATAACCTTGCCAGATATATTATACAAAAATAACTATATTGTACACTGTTTAAATATTTATTTTTTAACTATTGTTTATTAACATTGAAAGGTTTCGCACAATTTTTCATTGGCCTTAATAATAAAAAGTCCAAACTATAAACATTTTTTTTTATTCTTTTAAATAAAATGAATAGTGTGCTAATTAGTGTGGCGTCCTAATGTTGGGCCAATGATCACATTAAATTAAAATAATATGATCTCAAAGGGAATTTGTAAAAAAATGGTTATGTGTTATTAATTAAGTTATTGTATTGGATTTTATTTTAGAACAATTAAAGATTGAGAATGACCTTTAAATAGGGTCGAAACGTCTCTTAATGAAGATTTAAGTGTTTATTTATATCACTACCACACCTTAAGCATCCATCAACTTAATATTAAGAATCAAGGGGATTTGTAGTGGTTGGTTGTTTGGACCTTTTTCAATTCCAAGTCAGGTCAAATTTATGGTTATTCAATATTTGTGAGTAGATAGTTTGAAAGTATTGTGGCTACTTTTGAAAATCAGCCAAATATCTTTAAAATTTGCCAAAGATCTTTAAGATGTGCTTTTTAAAGATATTGTTGAAAATAACAATTAATAATTATTTGTGGGCACGCGGAAGGAAGGCAAAGAGCGCATAAAGGTGAAATTAAAAGGCGACCGACAGTAGGGTAATTACACACAGTGGACCGACAGTAGGGTAATTACACACAGTGGACCGACAGTAGGGTAATTACACACAGTGGACCGACAGTAGGGTAATTACACACAGTGGACCGACAGTAGGGTAATTACACACAGTGGACCGACAGTAGGGTAATTACACACAGNTATAGCTTCTTTTTTGTGGGTCGTAGAGGGTTGGTAATTATAAACAACTAAATTGTTTTAAAATTGGCTATATTTCGCCCCTCTCCGGGGCATATTCATGCCTAAAGCATCATTAAAAAACATGTTTTTTAATGATGTTTTAGGCATGAATATGCCCCGGAGAGGGGCGAAATATAGCCAATTTTAAAACAATTTAGTTGTTTATAATTACCAACAATCTACGACCCACAAAAAAGAAGCTATAGAGATATTTACTGTTTAAATAGTAAGTTTTATGCAGTTATAGGTAATTAAAATTAAAACATTTAAATAGGAAGTTTTGTGCTCCGATATTCGTTATATATGAATGGCGCATTGGTTTAGTATTTGGCTAACATCAAGTAGCCCCGGTTTCGACTCCAGCTTATGGCTCATCAATTTTTAACGTTATAAATCATTTAGAGGTGAGTTGTCGTCGTCGGGACACTACTCGATTATATAAAAGATAAGTTTATCACAGTATGTGAGAGAAATTAAAAACTATCAGACTGTGTCTGTAACTTCTGTGTAAATTATAATTGTGTTTATTTTTTTATTTTAATCGATGGACAAGTATTTATAAAAATTAATAAAAAAAAATGACAAGACAAGAAAAAAGAAAAAAAAACAGACTTTTCAGACAGCAAAAGGAAAATTAATTCTAAAAAACCAAATAAAAATTTAAAAGTGTAACAATATAACCAAATTATAAATCAACATTTAAGAGTTTCTTATAACTTCACAGGTAAAAATGTTTCTTGAGTTCAATTATGATTTTAGGATTTCGAAAGTGAAACTTCTGTACGCGCGGTCGAGTAAGTTGGTTTGGAAGAAACGAAATCATGTAACGAAGTTTCTGTTTCGAGAATCGTCCAAGTGAAAGATTTTTTACAGGTAAAGCAACTGATAGCAGCAGTTGATTTACCTGTAAAACATCTTTCACTCCTTCGAGTCTCGATCTGACGACCTCAAATTCAGCTGCAACGAGTGCTAACCATAGCACCAAGGATGTAGATTTTAGATTTTTTTTAAAACACAGAATTGGTAGGTACATAAGCGTAATATTATAATATGCATTGTAATAATAACATATTATACCTAAATTTGTTTTCAAATTTTTTCTTCATTATTCGCTAAAATGTAATTAAAATATTTTATTTTTCAATTAAATTCCACATAAGCTTTTCTTAATGCTGAAATAATAAAATGGTCAACAAATGCAAAGAGAGCACTGCATGCAATCAACTGTTTCTTGAACTTAAGTTTCACTTCTAATGCCTGAGGGTCCAAATATTTTTTTTAAATTGTCTTTTACGATATTACATCATTTTACTGGAATTTCGGTGAAGTATTGTAACTTGTTTTGTTAATAAGAAATCAGTGAGCTAGAAATCGTTCTAAACTTTTTCATACTCGAGTACATAATCACTTAGACTAGTGTTTTTAATTTATTAATAATTGTTCATAGTTATCGTGTATAAATTTAATTATTATTAAACATATTATCAAAATGTACCATAAAAATAACTCTTTCTCGGCGGGGACACGAAACCGGTCCCTCATCATCCTCGTATATAGTTATTTTGTCAGGGGCTAGATGTTCTCCGACTTATATGGTTAGATTTGTATTTAAATTAGCTACATTTTAAAATTTTTAAACACGTCCTCGGAACTGTTTGCGAGAAATAATTTCTTAGTTTTATTGGAAAATGAAATTTAGGGCTAAAATTCATTCATTACTCGATTTTGCCTCGGGGTATGGTTTTTACGAAAATGATCTATATGCAAAATTTGATCAAGATGAGCCCAGATATTTAGGCCACTCACGTCTGCACAGACAGAATGAGATTTTATAAAAACCATTTTTTTTTTTTTTTTTTTTTTTGGGTGACAAAACGTGAAAACCATTAAAATTTCAAAATAGATTTTTTGCACCATCACAATACTTTCTAAAACACATTCCATGTATAAGAGAATGTAAAAATACATTTTTATAATTTAAACCCTTTGAGCTTTAAGGGCCCTCAAACAATGTATGAAGTAATTTTGCCTAATTATCAAAGAAAGCGAACACAGAGAATATAATAATTGTTTTCATTGTTGTGTACCAAGCCTGTGTATGATATCTTAGTTCATTAGGCAAATGCAGTTGACAGAATGCATAGAGTAATTTTAAACAACATCTTTACGTTAAAGTGCAAATAAAATGCTTATTAAAAAAAAAAAAAAAAACTTATTAAAAGGAAATGAATGCGGCAAGTGTAAACAAAATTAAACGTGTCTAAAAGTTTGTTCTCACACATCAAACCAATATTGTCTTCAGTCCAACATGATTTTATTTGTTTATTTATAATTTTAGTATATTACCTATATTTAGTACCGGTTTTATATCGATAAAATTGTCTTACTCAATATTTATTAATAGATGAAGTGGAATATTTAATCGGTGTAATTTAGGAAAAAATTGGCAAACCGGCAAAACTGAAGGCAATTTATCTCAATAAAACACATTTTTTACGCATTAATAAAGAACCATTAAATTATATTAATTGAGATAATACATCATTTCTATATTATATTTGATAGCTTCTTCTTTGTGGGTCGTAGA
>KZ651518.1:499026-512029 GCA_001010745.2 Gerris buenoi
ATTTATTGGATGGCTGGGCTTTCATTACCCTTAATATTAAAAAACGCCATTTTTAATTCGATTTTTAGGTGCTTTCCCATGATCGGATTTTGTCTGATTTTGGATATGTTACAAAGCAGGGTTAGTTTAGTTGAATACCACTGGAATCGTATTTTCCCTAGACTATTGGGTTGAAAACCCCCAAAAACACAATTTTTCCAAACGTTAGGTGCATTTTCCGAGAAAACTGTAGATATAGGAGACATTTTGACTTCAGATTCGGATTTAGCTCACAATAATATTGTAATATTGAATGAAACCTAATTAAAGTGTTTTAAATAAATTTATTTTACCCGATAAGGATCCACATACTTTTGTAATATAAGGACATTTTCATTCTGAAGTTGTTTTTTTTGACAAAAGTGATATTTTTGCAAATAAACTAGATGCGGTCATACTAGCGCTGGCCTAGGATAGTGGCGACAATGAGAAACACTAGATGGAATGAAGCTAATGCTGGAAGAAGACGCCACAGTGAGACGTCGTTAGCTCGTCATGCTTCAGATGGTGCCAAAGTACAAAAACAAAACAAACTTCCGTCTAAAATACTTCACTACAATCTCACACTCTTCCTTATTATTTCCTTTTGAAAACTCAACAAACTAGAAGTACACAACCACCAACAAAGAAAACAACTCGTGTTCTTTCTGAGTGATGAAGTTATTTTAAATACCCAGTAAACCCGTAATTTGACACCATGATTAATTTACAAACGCAATTTACATAATATGTATATTAATTTCTAATTGTGAAGAACTTGGTATTAATTAATTTCCAAGCGAAAAATAATAAACCAGGAGATAGCATGTAAAAAAATGTCTGACTAACATCAAGTTAGAAATTTGTGTAGAAGAAAATATTTTTTGTGCCTTTGACAAATTTGCTCACTTGAAAAAATTTTGCCTTTAAAAAAATCACTCTTCTACGGAACATAGCTTGGCAATAGGCATTTGAAAAAAAAAAAAAAACTGAGTACTTAATTAGTTAGTACACCAAAAATCAAGTTTATGATAATCCGTCACTTAATAGGTTAGTTAGTCAAATATTACCCCAAATCAAAGAGGTCTCATATTAAGTGACTAACTATCATCAACTTGATGTTTGGTATAGTAATTAAGTTAGTACTGACGATCTTGAAAATCGCATTGTCCACCAAAAATTGCGGGACATGGCTACTCTCCACCGATTTGTTTTTTTCAAATACCTATTGCCAAGCTATGTCCCGCAGACGATCTTAGCCGACCACATATTCTTAAAAGGCACCAAAAGATTTACTAATACACCAAATTCTAGCTTGATGTTAGTCAGACACTTTTTGCACACTATTTCCTCGACTATAATTCAAATAATAAAATTAAAACTTCTTAATAAAATCCTTAATATTATTTTACGGCATCAATTTTCATATATGTATTTCTCTGAATCTTCTCTTGTACCTATATTCAATTATCAGCAAGAAAACTTTCATATATCTATTTCAACCATCAATAATTTAGGGAGACAACAAAATTAAGATGTAAATTTTTATTTTAAAAATGACACACGTTATGAATAATTTTTTAAAAGGTATAAATATTCTGTTAAATAATTTGAATTTTAAATTAAATCGTTCTAAACTGCGTTGCACACTCGTGTTTAAGAGGCATGTTATTTTGCGTTTAAGAGATTTCTGAAGGTAACGGAACCATTGTCATGATTTTTAGGAAGCAAATATTTGTGAAGACAGAGGCCTGTAGAAACTGGTTTCTTAAAACATAACTTTTCCAACTGTAAAACAATCTAAACAAAATCAATTGTAAACTGACAACATGAAACGGAAGCGATAAGGACAACCCTTGGGGGTACGATGCACCCAAACAACCCAACAGTGTACAAGTTAAAATATCTGATAAGAGTTTCTGCATTTTGATAACATTTTGACTTTAAATATACAAACTTCCTGCGACCACAACATCACACAAACAAATATTTACCTATATTATTCATTATTCCAAATATTTTTTTAATGGAGACCTTCTTTTTTACTTTCTAAAAAAACAAAGTTTTACAACGCTGAACAAAATAATTTTAATTATCTGCACATAATTATTGCCTCAAGGTTTGATGGTTTAAACAATGTTGATTGTTGGCCGCATGGTGTTGCTTAGTTATTTATTTTCTCTTTTCTACCAGATCATTCTCCCATTCATGATTATAGATAACGGTCCATCGAAAACAAGATGAAGAATAAAAGTTAATAGAAATAGTCTATTGTTAGACAAGTTAATTTTACAACAGTAACAATGGTATAAGACTTTTTTCTATTTCTTTTTCTTTTTTTTTTATGAGTGAGTATAAACTAAATAAAAGTTCGAAGTCATAATAACAAAGTGCCTACTTATAATCGAAGGTAACAGTTTACCTAATAAGGAATAATGCCAATACTTTATTCCATCCTAATATTTTATTGTGGGATAACTCTCCATTAAGAAAAATGGGTAGTTTTTGGTATCTTTTATTACTCACATGGGGAAAAGTGGGAAATTATTTGCTCCTCTTAAAGCTTATTGGTAAATAAGAGAATTAGTATCTCTCACGGAATTATTGGTAACGCGAGTTTCTTGAAGATCACACTTGCGATTCTGACCAAACCTCAGAACCAAATCAAAAAATGTAATGTTTTAGGTTTAGGAGGTAATTCGAATGTTTTTTAATTTTGATAGGAATACAATTTTCTTTTCAATGTACTCTTCAGATTTTATACGTCAAACTGAAAAATTTTACAAAATTCTGTGGGTTTTTTAGTCCCGAAAGTTTAATCTCCCCTAACAAACCGTCGCAAACTTATATTTCCTTTTATTTGGGATGCCAAAAGCGGATTACATCCATTTCCAAATTTGTTTGAATTGACACCAATAGTCTAAATCTATTGGCTATGAATAGAGTAGCTAATTCACTTTCCGTAGTATGAATACTACCAAAAATTTAAAAAATAATTTTATTTATTGTAGCTAATTACTTTATCAGTTAAAATGGTCCATGCTAATTTATTATCAGTTAATGCAATAATCTCCAGGCTAATTACTTTATCAGTTACGTTTCCGATGAGCAGCTCCAAGAGTATAGAGGTTTTTAGGATTTATTATAACTTTTAAGTACTTTCTATGACAGTAACAAACTCGGTAAGGGGCTAATATTATTTCATAATAATATAAATAATTCATTCAAATATTATTAAAATTGTACTTAATAATTCATAATATCAGCTGTTATTTTATGTTTTATCAACAGCTGATAATTAAAGTCCACTCTCCAGTATTAAAAGACAGTCAACAGTATTTATTACTGATGAGTAATGGTTTGCAGATGGCAGACAAGGATTATCTGCAAGTACAAACAGGATTAGCAGGTTACAAGGATGTTCTAAATGTTTTATATGTTATTTGTAGAAAGAGGTCCTGAGTGAGTCACCCAAGGTTCGTCCTACAATCAATTGTAAATGTTAAATCTTTACAATTATTATTATTACCAGTTATAATTTATAACAGTTTTGTCCTCGATTTAAATCAGTTAAATCTTTCGTCTTAGGTCAAGAACGTAACAATTAATACAAACAAAAATTAAATCCGGTATGATACGTTCAATCCGAACGTAATATCGAAATTGTTACGTCTCGCTGATGCACTTTGTCAACAGTCCATTGGTTTACGTAAAATCACTCAATTATTTGTGAGTTACGGTTACGTATAAATAAACTAGCTGAATACCCTTGCTTTGCTACGGGGCGTTTTATTTTTAATTTAATGGACTTATAAACTACCATCAAGAAACAATTAAATTATTGAAAAAAGCGAGAATATCTAGATTCTATCCCTCCATATATCTTATTTCTATAACCCCCTCCTCCTTTGATAAAATAATTTGCTATTATCTCTAATACCCTAGAACTTATACCCTAGAACCTCCAAAATCTATTCAGCCATTTGGACGTGATTGACGCATAGACAAACAGATATAAAATTTTAACTAAAATTCTTTCTCATTCAGTGGAAATACAACATTTGAGCCCAGAATTATACGAGTGTTATGCATAGACATATTTCTTCCATTTTACCTCCCTAAATGTACATAACAACAATTATTACCCTACCCTTAAAGAGCTTTCCAACGACAACGATATGTATCATAAATGATATCAATTACTTTGACATTTTTACCTAGTACCCCTGTGTATCAAAATTTAAATTTCGAAAATTCATGAAGACAGTGACCTTCCTCTTGCTTTGAAGGTCTGTGCAAATTTTCATCGGAATCGGACAACTGTAGATTTGAATAAAGAACAAACAAACATACGTTTTTTCTACCATTCATTGACGTTTCCTTTTTACATCTCTCCTAAATGAAAATATGACTAAAACGTACATAATATCAATTACTTTTCTCTTAAAGAGCCTTTCAACGATATGCATCATAGAGGGTATAAATTACTTTGAAATTTTGTACCCCGTACCCCTGTGTACCATAATTTTAACTTCATAACTCGTTTTGAATTTTGAAGAAAAAGTGTGTGTAAATAATTATCAAATTGGGATAAAACAGTAGATTTGTATAAAAGACACTCATAGAAACTCTTCTTTTTATATAAGATGTATAACTATGTTTCTATTTTACCCCTCTTGTAAATAAAAATATGACAAAACTGTACATAACAACAATTACTGTACTCTTAAAGAGCTTTCCAACGATATGCATCATGAAAGGTATTCATTACTTTGACATTTGTACCCCGTACCCCTGTGTACCAAAATCAAAATTTCGCAAAATCCTTTCTTAGTGGGTGCCTATGATATGAACAGAGTATATCCTGAAAATTTCAAGTCTCTCGGTTAAGCAGACTTTGCTGTACGTTGATTCTATGTCAGTCAGTCAATCAGGACTTTGCCACTTATATTATAGATAAATAACTATGTTTCTATTTTACCCCTCTTGTAAATAAAAATATGACAAAACTGTACATAACAACAATTACTGTACTCTTAAAGAGCTTTTCAACGATATGCATCATGAAGATGATTCATTACTTTGAAATTTGTACCCCGTACCCCTGGGTACAAAAATGAAAATTTCGCAAAATCCTTTCTTAGTGGACGCCTATGATATGAACAGAGTATATCCTGAAAATTTCAAGTCTCTCGGTTAAGCAGATTTTGCTGTGCGTTGATTCTATGTCAGTCAGTCAGTCAATCAGGACATTGCCACTTATATTATAGATGTAGCTATACATATTTTTCCATTTTACCCCCTCCTAAATGAAAATATGACAAAACTGTACATAACAACAATTACTGTACTTTTAAAGAGCTTTTCAACGATATGCATCATGAAGAGTATTCATTACTTTGAAATTTGTACCCCGTACCCCTGGGTACAAAAATGAAAATTTCGCAAAATCCTTTCTTAGTGGACGCCTATGATATGAACAGAGTATATCCTGAAAATTTCAAGTCTCTCGGTTAAGCAGATTTTGCTGTGCGTTGATTCTATGTCAGTCAGTCAGTCAGTCAGGACATTGCCACTTATATTATAGATGTAGCTATACATATTTTTCCATTTTACCCCCTCCTAAATGAAAATATGACAAAACTGTACATAACAACAATTACTGTACTTTTAAAGAGCTTTTCAACGATATGCATCATGAAGAGTATTCATTACTTTGAAATTTGTACCCCGTACCCCTGGGTACAAAAATGAAAATTTCGCAAAATCCTTTCTTAGTGGACGCCTATGATATGAACAGAGTATATCCTGAAAATTTCAAGTCTCTCGGTTAAGCAGATTTTGCTGTGCGTTGATTCTATGTCAGTCAGTCAGTCAGTCAATCAGGACATTGCCACTTATATTATAAGATTAAACCAATGAAAATAAAACAATAGTGAAAACTTGTAACCTTCACGCAAGGTTATCTGAACTGGAGCGACGCGATAGTAAACTTTACCGCACTCGTACTGCAATCACACACAAGAAATCACACCATTCCATAGACTGCGCATGCGTATTGCTTTAAAATTCATAATATAACCGTCACTGTCATGTAAATAATAATTTTATAAGCAAAAAACAATATGAAATGCGATATTATGTTTATGTTGCGTTGCGGCATTAAGGCTATACTACCCTTAGGGGTTAGAAAAATCATTAAAATGAATATTTTATTGGTTCTAAGAAATATATCGAAAAACTAAGTAGAGGCTTCATTCCGCATAATTTGAGCCCTATTTCAACTTGCTATGATAGCAAGTTACAGGCGCCGCGCCATTTCAATACAACGATAAAACTCTTGTATCGAAATAGTTGTCGTATTTATTGTAGTCGGGAGTTGAAATAGGGCTCAAATAGTGCAGAATCAAAATTAGGAATGAAGCCTGTGATTAGATTTTTGATATCTTGCCTAGAACCAATGAAATTTTAATTTTAATGATTTTTCTAACCTCAAAGGGCGGTAGAGCCTTTAAGGCTCCCATACATGATCAAACATTTTGCGCAGACCTGATGTCGGGCAAATTTAGGCTTACACGTCAAACACCATGTTTGCGCAAACATTAGACAGCTTCGTACACTGTCAAAATGTTTGCGCAAACATTTTGACCTTATATGGGAGCCTTTATATAATAGTACATTACGCGTCTAGTGCGGAAAGTAGCATTTTGCATGCGAGTGTGGAGTTTGCACCTGAGCGACAGCGAGGGTAGTAAAACCACACAAGCAATGCAAAATGCCGTTTTCGCACGAGTTGCGCACCGTACTTTATCAACGATTGTTAGATTTTAATAATAAATACAGAAAAAAAACCTTCCTGTATGTAAGCTCGTATTTCTGTTTTGATAAAGATGACATCAATTCATTAGTTGTATTTTGAACCGTATTAATTATTTCGGAAGACATATTATTCTCCTTATATTCGTCATAATCAATTGAATCACTCATTGATTTTCACAAAAAACTCGATAGAAACAGTTACTTTTATTAAATAAACATCAAATTAGTTATGTTATAATCGTAAGTAAAGTTGAAAATTCTTCTTCTTTACCGCGCTAGAGTGGTAAAGAAGAGGAATTCTTCAAAACTATGAGACACGCATGCGCCATTAATACAGGTGCGTAAAGAATCCCTTTCTACGAATCTAAACAGAGATACAATGTTTATACATATTACATATCAATCGTAGATAAAAGATATTTCTAAAAAAAAAAATGTATGAGGCTCTCACGCATTAGAAGTGAAACTTAAGTTCTAGAATGCATTCCTCTCTTTCATTTTCTGACGAATTTATTACATATTTCAGGATTAAGAAATGGTAATGAGAAATTTAATTAAAAAAATAAATAAATAATAAAACAAACTAATCATCATAAAGATGAAATGCAGTATGACTCGTAGTTCTTTCTCAGGGTTACACAAAATTAAGTCATGAAAGAGGAAAACTAAATATAGACCTATAGTTAAGATTCGGGGAAGAGGAAGGCAGCTCTTTCAAACTACCTCTAACTTTACAATTTTATATGCTCTGTAAGAAAGGCAAGGTAAATTCGGATTGTACGTGCCCCTCCTTTGAGGTTAGGTTAGATAATCCCGCATTCTTAAATTAAAAACCTTAATTTTGTGTATCCTTGATTTTTCAATAGCCGCACCGCACCGCGAAGAGGTGCTCCGGTCAATTTCTGAAGAAAAACAACCCTCCTGAATATGAACCAGATAGAGGTCAAACTCTTATCCCTATTAAACTGCGTATTTAATATACTATAATAATATTTGCTTAACATTTTAGGCATTGATAAAGAAAAAAAATTAAAGCATTGTTTATATATGTGTATGTATTATTATCATTTATAGTCCAGTGGTTCTTAACCTTTTGGTAACCACGGCCCCCTTAAAATCTCCAAAAAATATTATATATATAATCCGCGATATATATATAATATTTATATTATAATATTTATAATATAAATATTATATATATAGGCCGCGGCCCCCCGGTTAAGAACTGACGCCGACGCACCTCGAAATGATTTGTTATTGCTGCGGTAAGGCAACCACATTTATTCCAACAAAAATTACTATAGGCAACCACATTTATTCCAATAAAAATAAATATTTGTTTTGATTTGAGGTCTTTAAATAGATATAATAACTCATTTAAATTAATTTAATTAGTTTTTTCTTTTAAGTATAAAATTAAGCTCGTTGCCATAAACCCAAACAATAATCTAATTATACTACATCTAATATTACGGTTATATACCAATTTTGTGGATCCTCTAATCAGCAAGGTAATTGGTGTAGTGGTCAGCGCGTTTGACCCACACTCCGGAGGTCAGTGGTTCGCATCTCACCTGAGTGAAAGATTTTTTACAGATAAATCTTTCACCAGGATTAGTCTCGGAACACAACTTCCGTTTCATTTCTTCCGTCACACATATTTCATTACAATTTATCTGTAAAAATGTTGGAATCTTGGACGAGTCTCGAATCGCAAACTTCGTTACATGAGGTCCCCCTAAGAAAAACTTCACTCTACAGCCGCCAAAGAAGTTTCACTTCAATAATTTACCAAGATTTTATTTTATTAACTAGGATAAACCATATGAATACCTATATATTTTCTTATACTTCTAATCTATTTTTAGTCCAGTCAATAAATAGTTGTAGAGGGAAATGGAAGGAACACAATTTTTGACTTTGGGACTTTGTTTGGACTAGTTAGGAGGTAAACATACTAAAAGTCCCCACTCCTAGGAGGTGAGCGGGGGGAGGGGGGGCACGTAGAAGGTCCCTAATTTCGGTTTTTCACTTATATCTCGGGAACTATGCGACCTAGCGATAAGACTATTCTATATAAAATTAAAGCTGACAAAATTTGCCACAAGATTGATTATATTAATTTTTTCGCTATCTCACATAGTTTTTGAGATATCCTAGCTCAAATGTCGCCAATTTTTAAAAAAATCATTTTTGCCTCAGGTTTGTTTCCTTATTTGACTAGCTAACTCTACGGCCCTTCATCCTACAAAATATTTATGAGGAAAAAAGTTATAAAGCATTAAATTTCCTTCAAGAATATGTATAATTTTACTATTTTATCTCTATCCGTTCAAAAGTTAAAGCAATTTTAACTTTATGATTAATTTAGAGATTTTGCAGAAAAACTTAACTTTCGTATTTTTAGCTATACCACATAGTCCAGTCAATATAGGTTTTTTCTTCGGAATAATATTAAGCCACGATTTTTTTTCACAGAGAGCTTTGTTATGTCATTGCAAATAATACCTGAAAAGTCCCCAACTTTTTTATGTACACTTCCCTCTTTTTTTGGGGGGAGGAGGGGGGTAAAATTTGAAGGACTTAAAATCAGCTACCTATGCAAGTGGGGTATCATTTTGTATGCATTTTTTAACGCTGAATCGATTAAAACAAGAATCAAGTCGATACGACCTTTAGTTTGGAAGATATAAGGGGTTTTATGAATAAAAAACTCAAATATTTTAATGTACACCTCCTAAAGTTATCACAAGATATTAATTTTCGATTTTTTCCCCCAGGGGCCTTCCTAAAAGTTGCCAATTGGCTAAAAAATAGTATTGATAAAGTTTTATCTCAAACTGATAACGTTAACTGTGCCTAATGTAGGTTGAAATTTAGCAAAAAAAATGAAAAATGGTAAATACCACTAAATTATAGTAAATCTATAAGTTTTGGCAAAAAAGTGGTGAGAATAAAACTTGAAGGCAACAAAATTTTCTATAAAATAAGACAAGAATCAGGTTTCTAGGATGAATAGGTTTCATTTAATGAAGAAAAAACGGTGATTTTTCCCTAAAAATCGCAGGTTTTTGCTAAATTTCAACCTACATTAGGCACAGTTAACGTTATCAGTTTGAGATAAAACTTTATCAATACTATTTTTTAGCCAATTGGCAACTTTTAGGAAGGCCCCTGGGGGAAAAAATCGAAAATTAATATCTTGTGATAACTTTAGGAGGTGTACATTAAAATATTTGAGTTTTTTATTCATAAAACCCCTTATATCTTCCAAACTAAAGGTCGTATCGACTTGATTCTTGTTTTAATCGATTCAGCGTTAAAAAATGCATACAAAATGATACCCCACTTGCATAGGTAGCTGATTTTAAGTCCTTCAAATTTTACCCCCCTCCTCCCCCCAAAAAAAGAGGGGAGTGTACATAAAAAAGTTGGGGACTTTTCAGGTATTATTTGCAATGACATAACAAAGCTCTCTGTGAAAAAAAATCGTGGCTTAATATTATTCCGAAGAAAAACCCTATATTGACTGGACTATGTGGTATAGCTAAAAATACGAAAGTTAAGTTTTTCTGCAAAATCTCTAAATTAATCATAAAGTTAAAATTGCTTTAACTTTTGAACGGATAGAGATAAAATAGTAAAATTATACATATTCTTGAAGGAAATTTAATGCTTTATAACTTTTTTCCTCATAAATATTTTGTAGGATGAAGGGCCGTAGAGTTAGCTAGTCAAATAAGGAAACAAACCTGAGGCAAAAATGATTTTTTTAAAAATTGGCGACATTTGAGCTAGGATATCTCAAAAACTATGTGAGATAGCGAAAAAATTAATATAATCAATCTTGTGGCAAATTTTGTCAGCTTTAATTTTATATAGAATAGTCTTATCGCTAGGTCGCATAGTTCCCGAGATATAAGTGAAAAACCGAAATTAGGGACCTTCTACGTGCCCCCCCTCCCCCCGCTCACCTCCTAGGAGTGGGGACTTTTAGTATGTTTACCTCCTAACTAGTCCAAACAAAGTCCCAAAGTCAAAAATTGTGTTCCTTCCATTTCCCTCTACACCCCTTTTTGAGCATTCATTGACTGGACTATTTTGTATTTTTTCTTTTCTGTAATTAATGTCTTGACAATTTGACAATTATTAATAAATCTTTGAGTACATTTTTGTCTAGATAAAGATACAAAATAAGATGAGGGTACCGGATCTCAAGTGAATTGTTTTAGTTGCGGCTCTGACTGTCAGAATAATGTTCTATTAGGTAATGGAGGCGAGGTCATGAGATCTAAAGACAGAGCATTCCGTAACCTTACAAATATTAACCTACTCAAAATAAGAAACACCTCGCTAACCTTACCTAACCTGACAGGCTCCATGACATCATTGTATCCTGTATTTAGAAACCTCAGCCAAATTAAAATCTATTTTAAACAGTTTCTTTTTCTGTCGTTACTAGATTAGAGATATATTTTTCAACGATCTTATCATTATTTATTAAAGTAAAAAAAAAGGATAAAAATAACCTTTATCTAAGGGAATGATAAATAATATTTTACTCATCAACCAAAAACGGGTATATTAGTTTTATTAAATTTTTTAATTCACATTAAATAATTACGTCATTGACAATTGAATCATGTGTTATTATTATAACTGCTGTAAAAAATACGTAATATGTCACGTAATGATGATATGGGTTCATTTAGAACCAGTTACTGAGTCATACATACTAATCATAAGTAAGCGGATGGATGAGTGGCCTTTTAAATAGAATACTAAGTCTCATTAAGCTACACCAAGAACTGAAGCGGTTTTAAACCGGTTAATCAACGATGTAAAAAATGTCAATACAAGAAGATCTTTGTTTAGTTTATCGAATTAAACCTCTTGATATGCATCCTTGAGTATTTGAGTAAATCAACTTCGACTCGCCCCAGTGTTGACTTTAATTTTGAATGAAAAAAAAAACGGATATCCGGTCTGGAAGTCTGGACATTGTCTGGGCCCCTCTTCACTCTAGAATGTCTTGTAGAGCCGTCTGAGAGATGTATTTGAACGAAAACAACAACACATTAAAGACAAACACGCCCTCTTTGTTTTCCTTTCCCATGCTTTCAGAAAAGGAAATAATTACGAACAAAAACAATCGTGCATCAACTATTAAAATAACAGCTGTTCGATAAATCTACATTTAGATTTGTTTTATTTTCAATTGTGGTCAATCCTGCATGACTAAATAATATTTCCTTTTCTTCTTTATTCACACGACTCTAGTTCTCTGGTCTATATTTAACAGTTTTCCATTTATTTATTATAAATGTACAACAAACATACAGGGCTTTAAATAGAAATATTTATTAATAGATTTGAATAACATTTGAACTAAAGAAGTGAATAATTAACGAGAAAAATCAAGTGATGGCGTCAGAGATTCTTGAATCTTATCTCGAAGTCATTGCAGGATCACTGGTGATCCACATTGATTTGCAATGTTTGTTATGAGTCATGAGAGATGGGGATGACTCATCATGAGAGTAAATTATCTCTCTAAACTGAAGGGTTCAAAACATCGGGTTTAACACAATGTCTGACAAAAGGTTTTGTTCGAAAAATCTAACTCTGATGACAGCAGCATACGCTGAAGCTTATATATTAAAATCAAAGAAGGCCGTTAATTGAACGAGCGTAGTAAGATCTTAATTTCAGAGACTTGGGGTTTAAAAAAAATGTGGTTGAGTGTTCGTTTGTCTTACGATAACTAGTGTAAAAATTAATAGATTTGTTCAGATTTCAGATTTGACGTCAGCATTTTTGACTACTGGGTCAATCCATATGGACCGGTCCAGAGGTGGTTGCTCGACCATTTTGGAAAAAATTTATATTTTCCTTGTTTTTTCCCTCATATTTAAGGTGTTCAAAACGATGCTTAAAAAATTTTTTATCTTAAACCGTTTAGGTATGGCGGCCATTTTTGCTTTCCTTCGCACGCTAATTTGTGTGTTTGTGGGCATTTACGTCAACGCTCATATCTCCTAAACTATTTGTCCTAGAAGGCTGAAACAAAAACCAAATTAAAGGTAATTGCCCAGTGTTTAAATTAGGTTATGTCCATATTTCACCTAGTAATTTTCCTTCCAAGAGAAAACTTCACCTGAAGTTA
>KZ651519.1:44438-64958 GCA_001010745.2 Gerris buenoi
TTTTTTTTTTTTTTTTTTTTTTTTTTTTTTTTTTTTTTTTTTTTTTTTTTTTTTTTTTTTTTTTTTTTTTTTGCTCATAAATTTTCATGGTTGGAGGGCGGCATGAAAAAAATTGTCCAGGGCGGCAAATTGCTTAGGGCCGGCCTTGTTGTATCTCCACCTTACACGAGGGTTTATACATAAAATAAAGATGAATTAAAACCCGTAATTCCTCAAGGTTACTGATAAACGCTCTTTGGCGGGTATTGACGTTCTCACTAATGCTCCTGGTGTGGACTAAGTTATCTTCCGTTGGTGACCTCATCGTAGTATATATGTATGCTATATGCGTCTTCAGGTGTGTACATGTTGATCTGATGAAAATTGTCATTTTTTGATTATATACTAATGATATTAACTAGACAATATAACTATTAACAGAGCTACATGTAAATCCCTGAAAATGCTTTTAGCATAGAAATTGGAAGGTTGGGACATACATTCAACTAGAACTATCTTAGTTACTTAATTGTTGGGATAAAAAGGAGCAGCGCATCTATTATCTAGTTAATGCTATCAGTGTATTGCAATCAGAGCTACATATTATACATCCCTGAATATGTTGAAGAAGCGTCACATTGCAATGGAATCAAAACGTCGGCAACTACAGCCCTTAGGCCACTCTCGGAAGACATAGAATTCCATTACATGAACTGAAGTAGTCACTAAGATAGTATTTATATAGTTAACAAATATTAAGATACGAACACTAAAAATATGAACAATATATATTTTTTGCAAAAATTAGTAAGTAAACTTTTTCATAAGATATACGTTTCCGACGTTATGTGAATTTTTATTTTCTAGTGATCTGCTTTCTCGTCTTGCTTTTGCTATCATAATACTTAAGATCTTAATCTACCTTGACAAAGTTGCATAAGAATTACTTATTTTGCTGTTTACGATGGTGAGCAGGGTTTGATTTAACAGTAAAATAAATAAATAAATAAAGGATGCAGGTGCTGCAAAGCAGTTAAAAGATACCCACTGATGGGTAGTATGGATAATGACAGTTCTAGTCAAACAAGGGCTTATAGGTTAGTGGATAAATTATGCAAATTAGTTTTAGCTTAAACGTAAAGGAAATTCGAGGGTGGTCTCGGTAATCCTCGCGTCCGAGTAACATGTGTCCTATTTACTTAGAGACAATTTTTTTCTTCCTTCTTTACTGAATGGGAGAAAGGGCAATTTCACGATGTACTGAGCCCCACTATGCTAATGTTATTACTGACGCGGCTTTAGTGCAGAGCTAAAGATCGTCACCCCGTGTCCCTTCACTCCCTACTTCATTTTTAAATGCGTTCATTATTCAACCATATAAAAGAGGCATAACTACATTGAACCCCTGGCACCAGTACATCCATTCTCGATCTTGATTCCTGTTCCGTGAAATTGGCATGCGATATCCGTGACCGCTTCGACAGTAGCCGTAAAATATTTCATCGGAACTTAGCGTAAAGATGAACATTTGTTATGTTGGAAAACGAACTATCGTCCGTCTGCTAAGTTTTATCGGCTCGATCAGTAGATATACTTAAAATAAAACATCCGATTTTGTATAGATGTCATGTTGAAAATGTATGTATTTGAAATATGCCAGTGCAAGAAGATAAAAAAGGCTACAGATATAATAATAAAATTTGAAATGAATTTATGAATTTATTATAATAAATTCATAATTTAAAAACAAATATATGAACGGCAGCGTAAGAAAACTGAAAATATGTACTTGATATAAATAAATAATATAATATGGAGGTATAGAGCAGTGGTTCCCAAACTATGGTACGCGTACCACTGGTGGTACGCGGGATCGGGTCCAGTGGTACGCGCCGCATAAATATTCCCGGTTGTTAGGAGTATATTCATCCCTTATATACCTCAAAACCAAGTGTAGACACAGACTGTCCTGTGTTGAGGATGATTCGTTTAACTCAGCCCCATAACTCAAGAAATTGTTTTAGCCAATTATTGCAAGCACATCCATCCAATTAACCTGCCTAACCATATTGTTTATTTGTTTATTATGACGTATTATTTTAGTATTTTCTTTATGGTTTTTTAACAATCATGCTCAAACACTTTCTCTCTATCCAGGGGATTGAAGGAAAAAAAAATAATGATACAGTACGCAACACAGGTTTGGTATAACTTAAATTTAAAAATGTTTTGCATTAAAAAATGTGATACCCTACCTTTTTGAATTTTGAACCTTAAAACTCAAATTTTTTTTTATATATTTCCCCTTTCCTTCCCTTCCCCTGGACCCCCTTTCTTCTGTAAAAAAAAGTCCTGGATATTCCTGTATAAACATCAGTGGTACATGACAAATTCAAGATACATTAAGTGGTACGTCACCAAAAAAGTTTGGGAACCCCTGGTATAGAGGACTATAGAAATGTAAATATTATTTTGGCCCACAGGACCATGAACTGAAAATAAATATTCGTAGCCCAAATGACCAAATAAATTAAATGTTAATTATGTTGATTAATATGCTGTTTGGAATAAAGCCCAATGTACCTTAATAAATTGCAGATTAAATATTGGGCTCATATAGAAATGTAGGTAAAGTGGATAGATATCATTACTTTGGTATGCTGTTTGTTTTTCAGATATAAATTGCAATACTATCAGGGCAATTATAGACAAAATCATATTAGTCGGACCATAAAAAGAGTAAAATAGTAAATGGTGTCAAAAGATATAATGAAAAAGTTAATGAGGTTAAAAAATAAAGATAGTTATAAACCCCCAAAAAAACCAGTGCTATAAGATAAAACTCCGGTAAACGGTTATAAAAATAGGTTAAAATGCTGTGGTATGTTTGGTAATCTAGTGGATAATGTAGATGCGGTAAGATGAAGCTGTTTGAAGTGATGGGTGAAAATAAGATTATTCACTTTCACTGGCGTAATGGTTAGGTAGCTACGGCGCGGATGGCCACAGGCCTCATCGCGTGGTAAGTCTCCAACAATTAGGCCAAGGTACCCTCTGGGCTAGGTATGTAGAGTGTAGGTAGTACTTCTGTAATGGTTTAATAATGACACTAAGTCAGCTCTAAGGTATCTCCTCAAAGGTTATGAAGTGCCTAGAGGTCGGCTAAAAGGTAAAGGTACCTTCAAAATGGTTAAGTAAGGGTTTAAAAGCCATCTATGAGGACGACTGAGTAAAATGGCAGGATGTCTTCGAGGTATAGAGGCGTGATGAGTCGAAGGTGGCCGTACCAAATCAATTAAGGATTAGGCAAAATTAGAACTTCCGGTAAGATTATAAACATAATCTAATATACAGGCTAAAAGATTCCATGAAATTAAAAGCCAATTAAATTGATTCATTAAAAAAAAACAAGAAGTAAGTCATTTATAGAAATAATTTAAAATCTAATCAAATAAAGGCTTTTCATTTTTTTTTGGGCCCCCATGATTTTCGCTTGTGCCAACAATTTTGTGGCTTATCTTACGGGGTTCGGAGTTAGGGAGGAAGAAGGGGTCCTCCCTCGTGGAGTTTTGAAGAAACCAAAACTTAAAAAATATTTTGATTAGTCTCTTCTGGCACCCTGAATGCTACAACAAAATATAAAAGTTGTTAAGCCTCATTATAAACAGTCGAGTAAACAATGCTGATTTGAGCATATTGTGGCGCTGAATCAGAAAGTTTTTATATCTTTCATTGTAGTTTATTGTTACATAAAAATGGATATTTAAAAATTCCTGAAAGTTCTTAGGAGAGGATCTTGGAAAACTGGTTCCAAATATCTAGATAAAAGATAAGGTTTGCCAGAAAAGTTAATTAATGTCCAAATAAAGGACATCCGATTTTAACGCAGACGCAGAATGCACAATACATATCAGAATGACAGCACTTGGCACAGATGATCTTAATCGTGTTGCGCGTTCAAGGCAAGCTTTAGAAGAAGCGTATTAAAAGCTTAAGCTGGGAGCAGAAACTATAGGACTAGAAATGAACATTACAAATACTAAATTATTTGACAGCGTCAAGAAGAGCTTACGCCCCAGAACCTACTAATACTCATATGTAATATGTAATGCTTCTAAATATCTCGGCTCAGTGATTAAATGTGATCACACCCGTACAGAGGAAATAAAAGCAAGATTAGCAGAGGAAATAAATGTTATTACTCTTTACTATCAATCTGGTAAAGCTAAGAAATAAAATTACGGTTCTAATAAAGACTACAGTACCAGTTACCCTGTAATAAAACTTACTGACAATTGGGCCATATCTTTAAAGACGAATAAATGCTTAGAAGATGTCAAAAGAGAATCATGAGAATACGTTTGATGCAGTTTTTGTATTATTGGAATAAGGAGAATCAGGAAAAATTTTTGATTAAAAAATCTCAATAATTATCAATTTCAATGATATTAGGACTGGAAGATTAAGATGGCTAGTCCACGTCTAACGAATTCCAATGCAAATATGCCCTAGACCTAGAATGATATTCTAAGGAATACCAGGAGGCAGAAGAAATTGTGGTATATAGAGTAGAATTTGAGAAGGCTTAAAGAAGCTCAAAATAGAGACAGGGAACAAGTTGAGCAGACCAGAGACCTTCACGGGCTATAGCGCTATGGAGTTAGTAATTAAGTCATTAGAAAAAAGTATACAAATTAAAGCTGAGAAAATTTCCCATCGGACCTTGAACGTCTGCATATTTTATTACAATAAGAATATAGTTTCCAAAATTAAATTATTTAATGTTTCGAATTTCAGTATTTGCTTGATAAAAACGATTAAATATTGCAATTTTATTTAATTAAAAGAAAAAATAAAATAAATAAAGTTAAAGCAACCTTAAGTAATTCAAATAATCGTTCAATAAAGTTGGTATTGAAAATGAATTTAACTTTTACTTATACATGTAAGACACTGAAATGTTTTAACCCCCCGAGGTAGATAATGATTATGAAAAACCACGATTTTAACTGTAAAAATCTAAAAAATTATTTTATTTACCATGGAAATCATAAGGTCCTTTTTTGTAGACTATTGTCTGATCTTTAGTTGAGCATTGAATGAAGACTTACTACATACCATACAACATAACATTTTGTTAAACCTAATATTATTTTATACACTTGTGAAAAAAAAAAAAAAAAAAAAAAAAAAAAAAAAAATGGACCTAATTTCCAAAATGGTGGTCATAGTTTGGAACATTCAGGACGTTTTATGTATATGATAATTTTCAAACTTCACTGAATAACTGTGCCTAATATCAATATCCAAATTTATTGAATATGATGATTTAGAGCACTACGATTTTCTTTACCGAAAGCTAAACGTAAAATAAACAGTTTAAAAAAATTTCTATAGTTAGAGTAATTTGACAGAACTTACTTAAAATGCTCTCTCACACTGTAGTTATCGGAATGACTCTAATGTCAATACAGAGTTTACCCAGCCAAGGTGACAGGAACAGTTTTATCTTCATGACTTTAAAGTTCTCTCCCTCCAACATGTTCCCGAAGAAAGAAGTGTCTAATTCTAATATGCTTGCTTCCCCGATGGAATTGGGGGATTTCAAGCGAGCTTCCAAGCAGCTTCATTATCTGCCATGAGCTGGGACGTTTTAACAGATTATAGGTGCTTCAGCCACTAAACTTTACGTGCTTCCTCGCTTACGGCTTCAACTTCAGATTCTGTTGTGGATATAGCCGTTGAAGTCGGTTCAACCACACGACAGCTCTACCTGAATGAATACATAGTACTCTGGTTACTGACTTCCTAGAAGACTAGTAACCCCCATGTTCAGCATCTCTAGAGGACTGTATTATACCTTTCTTGTGATCTAGCTTGTAATCTTAAGTTCTTTTGATATTTCTCAAGATGAGTTTGACTTTAATGACATCCAGGTCCACAACTCAAGCTTAATGCTTGTCAATTACTTGTACTGTCAGAATAATCAATTGCATGGAATGGCTTTTTTCGCTAAAGGTTTTTCCTGGGACTTTTCTAATACCTAAGTTTTATTTTCTTTTAGCGAGTATAATATTTTTTAAGATATTGCTTAAATCCATTATTAAAACCTATCAATTTTAATGGCTTGATTGAAGGTCGAAGGTTCAGGAACTTTAACAACTTCGGCAAAAGCCAACACTACAAAATCATCAAATTTCTGTGGTAGTATGATTTTAGATCTATCCCTGAGAACTCTGGTATTGTCATTTGTATATAAATCATGGCTTCTTCCCAAACAATACATTAAAAGGAGATTTATCAGCTAAACCTAACTTTGCTGACAGATTTAGGATGTAACATATGCAGTATAAGAGTCCGTGCAGATTTTCGCGTTTACTTATACCGTTTTGTTCATGTGTTTATAATAATGTTAGAGGCTATCATATTATTAATTGGTAAGGATACTTTTGACTTCCTCATTGTCAAATTCCTTCCCTAGATGTTACTCAGATATTCAAAATCAGAATGATCTAAAATTTTAACTTCTGCTAAAAATTTCTTCAATTTTTCAACAACTTCAAACTTGTGACGTAGAAAATGACCATAACGGAGTTTGCTTAAATCTTCCTTAAAAAAACAAAAAAACAATACATTTATATTTGAAAAAAACTGTAACATGCAAACTCAGAAGAAGGGTCCTCAGCGATAGTTGCTTGGCGACTATCTCTGAGGGTCTATCACTAGTCGCATCTAGGAAAACGTACCTTGGTTTGACACGACTTTGATGTAAAAGAAACTTGACAGAACTCAGGATGACTTCAACAATACTTTTCGATTTAGTTTCACATTATTCCCTTCGTCGATTGGATTAAAATATATTAATAGAACTATGCTTGAATATAACTTGACTAAGGATATGTAAAGAATATTTGTACTTGAAACAATAAAAACATTCTGGGCTCGGGGTAATATATACGTGTTACGCGTATAATCAACAAACGACGAGGCGTGACTTCGCATCAATCGCCTTCCACAGTCAGCCGGAAGAGTTCAATTGCATATTGTGAATAGCGTAAATCTAAATAAATTTGTAAATCCATGTATCACATTAAACATTTTCTTATATTTGTTCAGTTTTTTGGACTACATTAATCAGTCCATCAATGTCAGTGAACTATTTCACTTTTTTAAGATTGACAGAATAGTTTCAGCTACACTACTGACGCTCTTCTTATCTTAAAAAAAAAAATATGCGGGGGCTAACAGTTGATTACTTTATAAACTATAGACAAAGTTTTACCTCCATATTTGTAAACAATTTGATAGGTATTCTTTAATTAGAGAAACTGTATAGTGCGCATTGTCATAATGTACCAACACTGTCTCTTTATTTTTTCAAATTCTCTCTTTATCTAGTTCAAATGAGCTTTACAAGAATGTCAAATAACAAACTTACTTTTAAAAATGTTTACCCTATACCCTTTTTATAGAAACCTATTACACAATAGTTTAAACAGCACCAGTCCAATGTTCCTCCTCGTAGAACGAGCTTAAACTAAAAGACATAGAAGAAGGGGTGGGTTGAAAATTTAGTATAGTTGCAATGTTGTATGCTGTGTTGGAGCCACTAATAGTCTTGGATCGCCATCTGTTACATTCAACAGTTGCTAACCAAGCTCCCTATTAGAGCGTGTAAAGGGCCCGCTTTACTAGTCCCCATTAGATTTAGCTAACTGCACCACATGCTCACCCCCACAAAAAAAAACCTTTTTTGATAAATAGTCAATCTTTGTTTAAAAACTGTCTTCTAAATAGATCTCTACAAGCAATAAATCTAAATTTAAGCTTTCCGTAATCCTAATATGAAGTATTAGAGATGACACTTTTGTCTAATGACAGGGAACAATTTTCTTTCAGATAAGTAGATATGAAAATAATTGAAATGGATCCGATTGACTTACGACAGAAAGACAATATGGTTTCTTGTAAATTATAACTTATATAAAGTTATAATTGGTTAATTGGCCATTGATTAAAACTAACTACATTATTAGAACTGTACAATAAGTACATTTATAACTGATTACCATCTTTGCAGTCCATATTTAAGGCTGATTTTGTCTCAAGACTAATTCATTTTATGGACAAAAAAGTTTTGTTGTAATTTACTTCAGAGCAATTAGGTTCATTAGATTTTTGTTCCGGCTCGAGATTTAAAAATCTGGTTTCCTTGCATCTGTACATAATCCTTATTTAATAAAGTTATTGCAGTCTCACTAAGTTAAGTTCGCTTGTTGTTACAGCGTTTGCACATAATCTACGGCATTTATAGAAAATATTTACTAACAAAAATTGTTGCAGGCCCACTAGGCTCGCTATTGTTACAGCATATGTAGATTATTTTTATTTAATAAAGGTATTGCAGGCTCACTATCCTCACCTGTTTATGCAGCATTTGTAGTTAATATTTATTAAATTATATTATATCAGGCTCACTATGGTCGCCTTTTAGACAAAAATTTGTACATAATCTTTATTTATTACAGATAAAGCAGGCTCGCTTCGCTTGTCTATCTAGACGGCTGGGCCTTATCGTATTTTCCTTGCATTTGTTGACGTATTTAATTAATGTTTTTGCAGACTCGCTGCGTTCACCTGTAATATGCTGGCTTTGTATTTGTTGCATAAATAGACGAGCGCAGCGAGCCTGCAATAACATTGACCACATATTATATGCAACAACTCATTTAATTAAATATTATCTAAATGCCGTATGAACAATCGAAGCGAGCCTGCAATTTTTAAATTCTGTATAAACATGCGATCTTAGTGAGCCTGCAATAACTCTATTAAAAACGATTGGCTATAATTCCTGTATTAAGTGGTGAACCTGAAATAATTTTATTAAATAATAATTTACATCTGTTGAATAAACAGGCGTGAGTAGCGAGCTTGCAAAAACGTATTTATTTACTTTTCCTACTTTTAAAAACCATTAAAACAATGTACAACATGTCATGCCGACAATAGCTTTTTTAAATGTTCATCATATTTGCCGCCATCTTGAAAATATGAAGTGTGAAATTTTAATGATTACATATTCTTTTCCTACTCCTCAAGAACTTTAACACGATATATAAGACGCTAACGATATATAGTCATGCTAACTAAAATCTTTTTGTGTAGTCTTCCGCTATATTGCTATCTATTAAGTGTGGAATTTCCTAAAACTGTACAGTTGTTACAATTTATGAGATAATCTATTTTAGCGAATTTTCAAGGAAAATTAAAATATTGCAATTGCTTCAAATTTTAGTAAAGCGAATTTTGAAAATTTTCTCTATGGAAATCCGTTTTAGACCATTCTTAATGGAATCCTGAAATTTAACACTTTTTTATGTACGTATATATGTGTCACTCCAGACGATATCTCCTGTTAGGATGCACTTAAAAAATCCAAACAAATTTTAAAATGTCAATAATATCAAAAGAAATTATGAGTTCGTTGGCCAACAATTTTGGAGTTCATTTAGGGGTAAAATTTGACTATTTAGGGTCAAAAATAGCATAAATACGTGTTTTTTTCTACTTTACCCCCTCCTACATGAAAATGTGACAAAAATGTACATAACAACAATTACAGTACTCTTAGTCTGTAGTAAAGCACTAACATCCAACAAGGATTCTTGACAAAATTACATGAATTTCTTTTACGATCCCTTTGGTTTCCTCACCTTTTGCTAAAGGCCTCTGCAAAATCGAGATAGTTTCGAAACGTGTGCGAATCCCGTGGGGAGCCTGAGGGTGGGATGCAGGAGCTTAGAGCCATGAGTGTCGGAGGTCTCCCATTCTTTTAGAGTGAGGCCGAGAAAAGCTGTCTTATCTCTGCGAGCACGCCTCCCGCCACGTGCCCTTTCCCCCTTTTCCATCGACAAAAATTAGTTTGTAAGCTCGCAGACCTTATATTTTAATATTAAAGCAAATCTTTTTCTCAGACGACCCCCCTCCCCTTGCAGACTCCGTTAAACATTGAGATATTTAATCAGGAGCACGCGTTCTCGAGGAAAAGGATAAGCAACGGATGGTGATCTCAGTTCTGCTTGTGACAGTGTAATTTTAAACTAGTAGCCTGGTATTTTGGAAGAATCAAGTGTCGTTGCCAGTTATCAATTCTTTGGTATATACCGAATAAGACTTCATCAGAAATGATTTCAGGGCCTAGAGGAGAGTTGCCCCAACAACAACAAAATGATTTTAGTATAAATACATCGTTATATAAATCTCGATGAAAACAAATATTTTTTACAAAACCACTTGTCTTACTGCAGTGACAACTTAACCAACCTGAGTTCTATACACTTTTGTTTAGACTTGAAGCTTCCGATAAAGCATATTAGTCGATGAAATTCAGATAATCCTCTTTATCTTTATTCTTTTTTAATTATAATAAGTCAACAATTTTATTTTTTATAATTGACAACTCTGGATCAACCCTAAAAACAGATTTTAACCTACATACTATCTATAGAATTATTTGTTTTTATTTATATATAAATGTATGACTTAAGATCTAAAAAGGCTAATGGAATATCTCAAGCTCAAGAAAATCTTTATTTGACATTTATGAATTATTTGTGAATATTTAAACTATTTATCACTAGTCCAGCTAAACGTCTTAAGTCTTATAATTGTTTATAAAGATGTTATATAACGGGGAAAAAAGGCACCCATCCCGATATGCAGTTCTGATCATCAGATCATTCTTTAGACTCACAGGCCTCTTTGAGTCCAAACCCTAGCTAGAAATGGCATTGACTACCTATTTAGGCTATGCGGAGTTTATAACTTTATAATAAGACATTCAAATCAATATTTTTTTTTATTGAATAGTTTTTATTAAGTACTTCATCAAAAATAAAACTTCCTCATCCCTATCTAAATTTAAGGGGTTATTCCTAAGGGATTTGAGATCTGTGTGGACAGTTAATCTCTTTTGTGTCACGCTGATCAGACTGGATCAAAACTTGTTGAACTTGCGGAGAAGCTTTCAAATCAGAGTTGATTAGGGAATCTGATTGAAGTCGAAAGAAGCAGATGGGAAGCTCAGCACTGAGTACGAAGTTCCCCATCGGATGTAACAGGATAGGCACTCATCGGTTCAAGTGGGAGAGGGTCAGCGGTTGCCTAGCCGTATAATCCCTTATACCCGCTTACCATCAAGTAGGATCAACCGGTGTTTGTGGCCCAACACCGGTTTTTCTCTTTCCTCTCCCTTGCTAGGACAGCACGTTCCACAAAATTACAAAATAAACCACTTCCACAAAATTCGATTTAAGATTTAATCCTAATTCAAGCTCAGCACGTGTGTTCACTTTTCTATTGTTTGACTGTCAAATCCACTGAAAATAATGTTGATTAATCATCGTCAGGTAGCCGAGTTACCCGTTCTCAATTTCATGAAGCATATCAACTTATTATTACTTGTCGCTGTAAAAAATATACTATATTATCAACAATTAATAAGATTATATTATTCATTATAATTTCAAGGATTATTTTACATTTAAGTGAGTGATAATAAAAAATATAGATTAGCCACGCAGTTTTGATACGAGCTTTAAGACAAACTACAGCGTAAGATACAATTCGAATTAATTATTAATATTAATTAACACGAAGTGGCTCATATAACTGAAAATATCAGTGGCAGTGGGCCACTGATATTTCCAGTTATAGGAGCGAATCATCTTCACTTGCTTTCTTTAGTGCGCCAGTTTGCAAGGTTATGCGTTCTGTTTTGGCATTCTTATATTTTCTTTTTTCAACTTTTTTCTAAATATGCGTGTGAGTATGTCTTCTTGTTACTAGTTTAAATGACTATATCGTTAGTTACATTTTTACAAATATGAGAATAAAAACCAGTGAATTTTATATGAACCTAACTATCAGAAGTGTATATGAATAAGGTAATAATATATTTTACAGAACGTTCAGTTACACTACTTACGGGTTGTAAACAATTCAAAATATTTGTTTATATTATTCGCCTTACTTTTTATTGAATTGTAGTTAATGTTTATTCCATGGATCACAATTTCTACCCCTAATTTTATGTTTAATCGTAATATGAATGTTTGTGTAATGGTTATGACGGGGGATTGTCTAAACTCGGAATTTTCGATCATGTATTAACCTTCGTTAAACAATTTTACTGTAAAACTTTATAGTAAAATCGAGAAAAGAGAGCGGGGTAAACTTCTGGTAAATCATTGTACGGGTAAACGGCTGCCAGAGGAAAGAGAGGAAGTAAACCTGCAAGTGACATGGCATTCCCCCAGCGCAGTTGTATCCAGGTATAGAGGGCCCTTTGCCTAACGCCTAACGCCTATCGACCGTATTTCCCCCTCGTAGTATACCACCAGTGTACAAACACCCTCCGTCTAAATTGCCTTGTTCGACATAATTATTAACCGAGTATGACAACGATGACGGGTTGGACGACATATATTGCTATGAAATAATATATAGGTACCACTCCTGCAATAGTCTTAAATCACCGATGACAACCGTTTAAAGTGCATGCATTGCAGATCCAGATTACAACTATAACGTATACCATCTACTAATAGTGCATCGTTAATATTTTTGCAAAAAGAATCAAATGAAGAAGTTCTATAATTCGGCCTTTTTGTGCACACTTTAAAAGTGTAGGCTTACTATGATAGATAATGCGTTCTTAGATCATTGTCAAATTCAGCAGCAGTAGATATTGTTATAGCTTTGAATTAGCATCCCTCGTGAATGGTGCTCCGTATTGAACGTAAAAATCGATGATTTAAGGCGTTTCTTCTTCTAATAAAAGAAAAAAAATCACCCTTTATAAATAAGAAAAACTTATCAACAAAGTTTAACGTAAAAAAAGAGTATACTGTATTGACAAAATTGTTGAATGTTTAATAACAGCAGAGCAGAACATGAGCCAGCAAAGATTTAGTCTGTAAGGCCTGTAAACTACTTGTGCCGATATGTCTTTGTCAGGCAGGTCCTCTGGGACGGATAAGCTTTAGGTGCTCGTTAAGACCGCGGAATATAAAAAAGGATGACATGTGTAAGCGATGAAAGCGCCTGGCACGAGTAGGCTCTCGGCTTTATATCTCGAATCCCAGAAGGGAATTTTATTTTAACTCGGTCCATCGGTCGGAGGGGGCAGTCAGTTGTGCCGTATTAATTGGAAATTAGGGGGAGGGTGTAGCATGTGCGCCGTGTTTACAGTGTATCCTTATTTCTCCGGGGCCCCGGAGGCGGCTCGGCCGAGGGTGCCGCCGCCCCAGGAGTCCACTTGACCTGAGCACATCTGCGAGAGTCTTCCCCCGAGCTGGTACCCACTAGATCCGCCACATGACACTGTTTGAAACTTGCCAGATTAGAGGGGAGGTCGTTCCAAGCGACAACATGGGTTTAGATTCCTCTCCAGTATAGTTTTCTCAAGCGTGTTATTTCGACAGCACCTTGGTTACCATCAAGTTAACCTGTAATAGGATGAACAATTCTAATACCCTCTCCTCGAACGAAATTACCAACCGCAATAAAAACTGATTTTAGACATACTATTATGTTTATTGTAATAAATCTTCAAGAGAGCATTTTTTTTTTTTAACTAAATAAATAAATAACAATGTCACCTTAATATAAAGAGAAAAATATAAAACTGTAATTCAAACCGGTTGGAATTTAACATATTTTTAGTAATTCTTACAAATACATACGAGAGTTGTATATTATTTTATTTTATAAGTCATCTTGCAATAAATTAATCAAATATAATATGAGAAGAAAACATATATTTTAGTATATGGTTTCAGAAATAAAAACCAATTATCATCTTACTAATGTAACTAATCTTAAAAAAAGCTTTTACTAAGAATTTTTACAGTGGTCCAAGTATATAAAAATGTTATACTCACATTGTGTTTACGAGTGCGTCGATATCGAAGAAATTACTATAAGATATAATAGCTAGATACATTACAGTAAGTAGTATAGGGCTTGTTTTGATAGCTTGCCCATCAAAAACATAAAAAAGGGAACATTATTTATAGTCCTTTTTACACCCTAAGGGCTACGAGTCCACTGGGTGCCAGATATTTTCCTTGTCTAGGACACCCTGTTGTAAAACCGCTGACAGAGGTCTATGGTAACACAATATCTACTATTTCTTTGAAGACTTTTAATCCCAATGGGGTAACAAAAACCACTTCGCAAGTACTACTCTTACTTTTACATGTAATAAACCTATTAATCCAAAATTATATTATTAAATATTTTTTAAATTGTCAAAAATATGAAAATAGAAAGCAAAAAAGATTAATTAAAAGTTCAAGAAATTGTTCTACCTTTCTGTGTCCAGTTGATGCCAGTAAGGAATTACTTGCTATTTCTGCACTCATAAGAATTGCAATAGCCATAAACCACTAAACTGGGGTTAATAGATGTGACATAGATTCCATCCTCTTTATTTGAGTTAATCTCGCATTAGCCTCCCCTTTATATTTGGACAGCAGCCTATCCCATAGAGTACTTAGTTTGTACCATAGCTCAATTGGTGTAAATAATATTAGAGCTTATTCAGCACGAATAGATTTTAACAAAATAACTAACTTTAAATCTCAATAAATATTATACATATATATGTAATTGAAACAACTTTTGCATTGACTTAGTTTCCTTCTCCTGAAAATTAAGAGATAATGTCTGACTTCCTGATATCTTCTGATATCTTAATTATGATATCTAGTTATAATATCTTAAGAATATTATAAAACGTTAACAAAAAACCTCGATCCACACGTTGTACACTTCAAATTCAATCCAATAAATTTTTAATTATACTAGTATATAAATATGTTCAAAGTATAGAACTTTATAGGCAACTACTTTATAGGTACGCAAAAATTATTGAAATATCTTCTCAAAATATGAGGGTGAATTTGATGTGTAAGCGTTTTATTTTGATGTGCAAAAGGTTGAATTTCATGTAAAAGGTGTAATTTAAAGTTGAAATCCCGTAATTCCTATTTTATTTCTCATGTAAAGAGAAAGTATTGTGATGGCGCAACAATTCGATTTTGAGGGATTTACACGTTTCGAGGGCACCTGAGTCCAAAAAATTGGGTTTTATAAAAAGTCTGTCTGATGTCAACAGTCTGTCGTCTTTGTATACGCGTGGAGCCTAAACTACTGGGCCGATTTTGACAAACTTTGGCATTCATGTTCAGAAAAATCATACCCTGACGCGAAATCGAAAAGTGATTTAGGACCAAAAAAAAAAAAAAAACTGAAAAAGCGAAAAACAATTGTTTCTCGAATACGGTTCCGACGATTTTTATTAAAAAATTATATTAAAAATATTAAATATATGTTATACATTTATGGTTTCTTAATGGAGGAGTTAAAATGTAAACTAAAGTGAACTTTGACATTATAAGGCTATTACCGTGTAAATATATAGGCTATTAAATAAACTCATAAAATAAAGTTCTATTCATATATTGGTATAATTAAATGCATTCAGGTAGTTTTTTTTGTTTACTGTTTCGGAAAATCTAAAAAAAAATGGATAGCATATATAAAGAGAGAGATGATTATTGTAAATGAGCTATAATCATTTTCTAAACATTCCTAATTATTGATTTATGGTGATAGCATAATATCCGATATAAGTTTAAGTAGTAAACATTGCTGTGACATATATGTTACTCTAAGCACTAACTACCCAACTCGGATTTTTTGGGGGCTCTAGCAAGAAGGTAGAACGGGTTTGACCGTCCAAGAGACCATTGATTTATTACTTGGAGATGATGAGGTTCGTTATCAAAGAGATATCTACATTGCACTTCATGATTAAAATATTCACAGTGATTAAATCTCGAGTGACGATGAATGGATGAAACCAGATAACCTCAGTCGACGGCAACTTCAAGCTAAAGCTGAAGTTTGAAAAGGTAACGGGGAAACTATAGTTAATGTGCCAGTGGTCACATGATCTCCATCGACATCATCAGATTATGTTGTGCCCTTAACATTCTAAAACAGCCCAAAAATCTCCATTTCAAGAGGTAGCTACTGCCAAAACTTCTCCCAAACCAATACCACGAAAATAAACCAAATCTAATAAGAAAAGATAGATAAAAGAAAAAGAAGAATACAGCAAAACGTTTGATCGAGTGAATAAATGGTGATTTACACGATAGCTTAGAAAACTTTCACCCCTCGATTTCACATCTTACGAGGGATTTACGCCTGTTCAATTATTAGAACAATTCATTGATTTAGAAGTAGTAAATCTTAGAGCTAAAGAGACCAATTGTTACGAGGTATACAAAAAAACTGCCCAGATCCAAAAATAACAGAAGAGGAAATAAGATGTTTTCTTGCAATTATGTTTTTTTACGAGCTACCAACTCTTCCTTCAAAAAGATTGTATTGGGAAAAAAGCCCTGATGCACACGTTCCTCTGGTAGCTGATTCAATGAGGAGAGCTTCCTTTGAGCAGGTTTTACGTTTTTTCATGTCTTTAATAACGAAGATGTCAACCCTGATATTGCAGACGAAAATTTGGAAAGTAAGACTATTGATAGATTTGCTGAAGAAAAAAATGTCTTCCCATTTTTTGCCTGAAATATCATCTAAAGCAATTTATCCCAATGAGTCATATACACTTTGGACATACAGTGTGGTCCCTAAATACCGTCAGTGGTTATTTAGTTGATCTCAATGTGTACCAGGGCAAAAGTCGGCACAAACCAACAGATTCAGAAGATATAGTAAAAAAGTCTGCTGCACCCCTTCTTAAAATTATTAGCAATATCTCACCAAAAGTAAAAATGTTTCCTTACCACTTCAACATTGGTAATTTGTTTACCTAATTCATGCTTTTGTCTTATCTGCGCAAAAATATGTCGCCACTGGAACTATGCGTGAGAATAGGATACCTAAGTATTGCCCGACCATTGACCCGATTATTGACCAACATGTAGATCAATTAAAGCTACACAAAGAGGAAATATGGAAAGCATAATCAATTAATCCATTGTGGTACTTGTATGCAAGTAGAGGCATAATTCAGTAGTAACTGCGTGTTCAATTACATAAGTGTTCAACCAGTTTCTAATGTGGCAAGGTATTCTTTTACATAAAATGATGCTGCAGAATTCAAGGGTATTTCATCGAAAACCCTTGAAAAACATGTCTCAGTTTTGTCTTATCTAAAAAAAAAAAAAAAAAAAAAAAAAAAAAAAAAAAAAAAAAAAAAAAAAAAAAAAAAAAAAAAAATTTTTTAGAAATCTTATGATTTGAATTTAAGGTCAANAAAAAAAAAAAAAAAAAAAAAAAAAAAAAAAAAAAAAAAAAAATTTAAACTCCAGCCAAGGGACCTGATCGCAAGTCTTCTCATTCTTTAGGCAAGTCGAGATACGACCGAACTGATCATATTATTAACAATTTGCCTAATGTTTTAAGAATAAAAAGTGCTAGCAGATTATACAAATATAACAAGATATATCTGTATGAAATGCGACCTATGTCTCTGTATTGACTGTTTTTCGGTATGTCATACACGATGGAAAAAAAAAATTGGTTTTAATATTCTTGGATAGATTTTTTATTTTTACTACGTTTTTATTAACTTGCTTTCTTTTTTTGTGTTTGTCCGGTACAAATCTTGCAATCGAATTAACTAACATTCCGAGTAGCTAGACATTGAAACTTTCAGCTCAGAACACTTTGACAATGCATTATTTAAATACTATTAGTCATTTTTCAGCAGCATTTAATTCGTTTTCAGCAAATTTGCTGTATGGAAAGTTAGTTCGGAAAAAAATCCACAAGTTATTTTATTTGTTTTGTCATATCCCATAATATTTACAATCTTCATTTTGACGGGTTTCAAATTTTTGATTTTTTATTAAGAGGTAAACATTGAATGCAAAAAGAATAAGTAAACAAAGAAATAAATTAATTGACGTATGACAACCAGGTTTGTCTACACTTGTGTACTAGATATTGGTTTCTTTTTTCTATATCTGTACTTCTTTACTTGTACTTATTTTTCTTCTCTTACCCTCCCCTACACGAGGCCATATCGATGGCCACGGTTTAGATTCGGTGTTGGTGAGATCCGTTGTTCAAAGATATGTCCTTTTAGGTTTCTGTACAAAGTAAAAAAGAAACCTTATATAACGGCTCTGTCTGTCTGTCTGTCCCTTGGCTTTTTCAATTCATAAACTACTATAGCTAGAAACATAAAATTTGGCACACAGGTACATCTCGGCATTTTAGACAACTGGACAAATTATGGAGTTTTTACACTTAATATTTCCAAGATGGCGGCCCGGCCAATATGTCGGGTGACTAAAAGAAAGATTTTAGTTACCATGGCATGTTATACATCAATTAAAAGTCTTGAAGTGTAGAAAAAGAATGTACAACTATTAAAATAACACACGTAATATTTTCATGATAGTGGCCAATATGGCGGGCGACTAAAAGAAAGTTTTAGTTACCATGGCATGTTATACATCAATTTAAAGGTCTTGAAGTGTAGAAAAAGAATATGCAACTATTACACTTAATCATACAGAATCTTTTTAAACTAAATCGTACAGAAACCGTCGATTATCGCCTCACATACTTACGTGAAGCGCGCCTTACTTGTTATAGGTTTAAGATCAGCTCTCTAGATGGTTGTCATTTGTGTGATGTAAATAAATTCGGAACTATTTATATTTCGCTAACATTTTATTTAACAATAAAAAATATACTATCAACATTACATATTATGATTCAAAAGGAAATTAAAAAAACATAGTATATAAAAAGTTCTTTTTATCGTGTAATTATTTATACATTAAATTAATTTATAAATAAAATAGTAAATACGACATCTGCTACTGAAAATATAAACTAACATCAATGTCCAAACCATAAAACCGTTCAGAATTCCAAAAGAGATGACAGATTACATATTATATAATATCGAAAAGGAACATTAAGTAGTGCGACTGATTCAAATATTTTGTAATGACCAGAAATTTTTATTTCTCATGTAAAGAGAAAGTATTGTGATAACGCGAAAATTCGATTTTGAAATTTTGATGGATTTACACGTCTTGAGGTCCACTGAGTCCAAAAAAGTGGTTTTTATAAAATGCTTGTCTGTTGTCTGTCTGTTGTTTGTGCAGACGTCTCGAGCCTAAAATAATGGGCCGATTTTGACGAAATTTGGCATAAATGTTAAGAAAAATCATACCCTGAGGCGAAATCGAGAAATGTTTTTTACCTCCTAATTTGGGGGCGCAACCCCCCAAAAACTCTGAAAAAAAATATATTTCTAGAAAACGGTACCGACGATATTTATTAAACAATTCTAAAATGTAGTCAATTTAAATACGAATCTAACGATAGAAGTCGTTTTCCCGGGAAAAAATCTAGTTCCTGAAAAAAAATTGCTTAAAACGCGGACGGAGAGAGCTCGGATTCGATTCCCCGCCCGGGAGAAGTTATTTTTATGATAAATTTTGATAAAATTTTCAATTATAATTAAATTTACAAACGAAAACTAATAAATGGAAAACACTGGGCTAAGTAATAATGAACTCGTATATGAGAAAGTTTGTCTGAGTTGTCTCGAATCGATTTTGTTTAATATCGTTGTACACACTTTTGTTTTTGACAGTAACTTCTCTATTAATATAAGTTCAAACAAAGAACCGCTAAAAATTGATTTATTTTTAATAAAGGCAGTGTATCTCCTTTGATGGCCCAGAGACCAAATTCTCTTTACACATCATTTTTGCCATACGCTTAGCATATATTATGCTTATAATTCACCCTGGGGTTATCGTCAAAATAAAATTATGATAAGCCTATATTAATTCTTAAAAAAAAGAAAAAACAAACAAACCTATTTTTTAAAAATAATTCCTTTTTGGAACTCAATAAATGATGGTTACTTTTTCATTGGTTGTTTCATATGTAAAATATGTGTAGGGTAGAAATGCAGTTTGGGGCTAACAAGAGATGAAGATTGGTAGGCTGGCAAATTAATTGCCCGTTTTGATCAAAACCCAATTGTGTTCCGGGGAAAATTTGAATTTTTCAATTATCTCCCTCTTTGTACAGCAGAACTCTTCATACGGCAATGTTTGGCTCTGTACATTAAAATATCAATCGATGTACTACAACGCAGTTAGCACAATTTCTAATGGTGTTAACTTATATAAAACAATGTAATTTATACTATACAAACATTGTGTTGAATAATTAAAATGTAATTTATATTGTAGAAACAATATAAAGTATATTTTACAAACACTAAATTATATAGGTACATATAATTGTAGTACAAGAAGTGTTTCATTAATGATTTCGATTTGATGAGGTAAGTGGCCGTTTCCTCGTCCTGTAATAACATAATTTTTCCTACAGTTGACCGATAAAGTGTTTGTTATCGCACTCAAAATAGTACGCAAAACAGCAGATTCCTGCACTTACTACTTTACC
>KZ651519.1:89268-112937 GCA_001010745.2 Gerris buenoi
TTTTTTTTTTTTTTTTTTTTTATATTTGAAATTAATTAATTGCCCTAATGCTCTAATTCATTAAGGTTGTAGACAGTCCCTGGTGGGCTAATGGGCAGTACACCTCAGATATGGTAAATATTATACTTAATTAAATAGAAAAAGAAGGTGCGAAGAATTTTGTGGCTTGAGTACTTCGGTTAAACCCGAATCTTGATTGTCAAACAGTCTTTTTAAACTAAATATTATGTGGAATCTGCTGGCATGACTGGAAGCATATTAATAGGCTTGAACCATGTTGATTTGAAGCAGCCCTAAACTGAACCCGGTTCAGATGTGCTTTATCTAGAACCTGTCTTTCTTGAGAAGGCCGTTTTAAAATTTTTAAAAAAGATCTTTGTTGAATTATTAATTATTATGAAAGGAAACTTAAAGTTAGAATTTTGGGCTTGGAAGTCCTTAGCTTCAGGGTCAATCGATTTTACTTTAAGTAAAGCGTTAACCACTAGTGTTATAACTTTACAATATCTTCAGTGTCAATACTGTTTTCCAAGAAGACCCGTTTGTTTAATTAAATTATTTATTATGATAAATCTTCTACATAAATTATTAGGCTTCTCCAGTTTCTTATTCAGTCATAATTCCCCAACGATCTTTTCAAGAACGACAGGAGCTTCGTTACAGAATTTCTCTATGGAAATGGGCTAGGAAAAAAGTGTGTAATGGTGGCTATATATCACTTTTATTTGGACAGGCTCGAGGCATTTACGCTCTCTAAGGACGCCCTAATTTAAAAACAAATTTGTATACGAGGCCCTCTCGGACGAGGCATCAATGAACGATTCATTGACGGTTTTTTAGGTAGCCGTGAGGAGTTTTAAAGTTTTTCTTCTTTTTAATGGTTACATTGTTTATTTTTTAAGGATATACTTGGGAAATTGCAGGGTGCTATTTGACCTGGGGGGTTTAGCTTGTTAACCGGTAGCGCGGGACCACGTCACCACTCGAGGCCACGGCGCCCTAATAACAGCCCTCAAACCACTTCTAATAGGAAATAATATATTTAGGCCGATGTGTTATATGACAGAGTAATGGCACGGCCTGAGGCGAGGCCTTCATTCACCTCAGACCTGTCCGCTTCCTTTCCTTCCCCGGCATCTTCACCTTTCTCGTAAAAAAATATACCAAATGTGCTCCTTTAAACTCTCCTACCAGTGATTATTTGGACAAAATTAGGCCGCAAAAGGTGATATACTGCCTTTTCTATTGACCGTTTACCTGGGCGGTGGGAATTGTTAAATAAAAGGTTGCGACGGTTATATTTACGAACCTTCACAACCCTGCAAAGAAAGTGCCTAGAAAAATTTTTGAAAATAAAACATTATTCCATTTAATACCTATTATATTATCATTATGAGTTAGATTCTAAGGTGTTTTTTTTACAAGCATTATTTTTTGTGTTTATAAAGTAATTGATAAGCAATTAAATTATTCTTACATTTTAAGACTGTAAATAATGTTGGCAACGTGACTTACAAAAAGGATTGATAAAAACGTGACTTTGATTTGATTGGAATCCTTAAGAATATTTTGTAATCGAAGTAGTTCGAAATGTCCGTCTTAATCACGTTTAGGAAGCAGGCGCAGGTCCGAAGGAAAGGGGTTTGACGTGGACGATCCTCCCTAGACGTCAGGGAAAATTACAAAAAAAAAAAAAAAAATCATCAAGGGTTATCAAGGGGGTAACCAGAGCCTTAGGGCTTACGGAACAATTATCAAAGAAAGAAGGGGGCAAAAGGACGATCAAAATAAATAGGCATCTGAAAGATAGCAGCTTGTAAAAAAGAATGTCATCGTCTTACGTCACCAGACTGACGTCAGCCCCCATTCTCATGATTGAAGATACCGAGGTGAAATAAATTTATCTGCTAAAAGTAACAACCTATTGCAAATTAGTTCTTTCGTCCTAAAATTATGGATAAAAAATAGCTTTTTGGCTACGATTAGTTTAATTATAATGAATTTAAACTACAACAAATACTATGGATAAATGTGGAAGCTATGTAGTGATGAAATAAAAGTACAGTAGCAACTTATCTTTACGTACGAACATTTTATTCCACTTTTTAAACAACATCTAGGACAAAACGAAATTTCTACTGGTAAACCTATCTTTCCTAGGCTTCTGTTTCCCATTCACTAGGAAATTTTTTAATCTTGCATGATAACGATAACCTAAGGCCTAAGGTAACGAAAATGATTTGACAAATAAAGTATTATATGGGAAACTGGTGTAAATACTTACTATACTTTTGTAGGGAATATAGGAAGGTTATGAGATTTAACTGTACTCTTTTCCACATGGTTGTAAAAAAAGTATACGGCTTTTGATTAATCATAACTCTTATAATGTCAACAGAATATTAACGAATATTTATGGTGAAGAGTATTATCTTCTCCTTCTCCATATTATCTTGAACTATTGGAATAGGATCAGGAACATACACAAAGCGGCCCCCACCAAATAACATATGGGGAGGCGAGTCTCCTCCTTCTTCTGTTAGGATCATAGGATCAGATACCCTCGAGTTCCTTTGTCTAACTCGTGGCCTTTCAGCTGGGAGAGACGTCTGCTTCAGAAGCAAAATTGTGTGCGTACTCCACTTTAGGCTTTTCGACGAGCTTGCGATTTCGTAACAGAAATAAGAAATGAAATAATGTTGAGAATAACTCAAGTGAGACTTTTTTTAGAGATAAATTTCGTTAGACATCCAGGAACCACGAGTTTTTCGGTTTTCTTTCCGAGTTCAGACCCCGAATACTAATTAAAAAGGAGGAAAAAAGTATCTGGGAGTAAAGGTCGTGCCCGGTACCCACCTATGTCGGTTATGAGAAAGAACAAGAGGCTCATGAGAAACAGATTTCTTCCCCTTAAGATGGGTAGGAAGTATAACATTTACTCTCATGAAGGGGAAAAAGCCTGGGCCAGAAGATGAGTGGGTGGAGCTTCAGACCCTCCCATCGGACTTCCATAGAAGCCTCACCTACTCCTCTTCCACGCTCTCGTAATTATTTATCTCGACAAAGAAGAAGGGGAAGATGCCTCCTTAATGTTATGGTACACTCGAATTATTTATGTGCCATCTAACCGGTAATTTAGAAGTCTGTGATCACGCCCCTCTGAGCTTCGGCCCGGCTCCTATTTAGTGATTCCTTTAATTGGCTCTGCCCAGTCAGGTCGTAGTGAAGGTCGACCCTAGTGTATGCACATCGTTCCCCTCTCCCCACGGTCGGCTTACAACTATACTTGTAACCCATGAAAAATGGCGTTGAACAAAAAAAATAGATTTTCCCTAAATTATTATTTTTTTGGTAAGTCTTTGTTGTTAGATCACTGAGTGATTAAAATATTAATACACAAAAAAAGGACGAACGATACTAGTCGAGGGTTTTACATTAGGATGGAAAAATAATGAAATGGTAATGACTTTTTAAGGTATTCACAGATGCAAGCTTGCCCACCAGCTAACAGCAAGGTGTCTTGGAAGAAATTCTGCCTCGACGTGTCATACAATTTTGACCTTAACTATTATTGCTCAACCCATAACAGGCAGTTTTGTTTAAAACCTCTTTTTTAGTAGGTACTACTGAGCAAACATTAATTCTCACAAATGCTTATTCATTTCCATTTCATCTGATCATCTTTTCACAGTAAAATTAGCTCTGATTATGAGATTAAATTTAATTTTCAATTCTTCACTTATATATAACTCCTGTGAATAAATCATAACGAAAGAATTCGTTGTGTTATTGTTGGAACTAACCCGACAAAACACAGATGACAAGTTTATATTTATTGCGTTTATTGTTGTGTATGATTATAAATGTGTTAAATAATCCTTTATTACCAATTGTTTTAAGTCTCACTTTTGTCAGATATTATCACATTAGAAATTGAATTTTACTTAATCATATCTCACATGAACACGCGGAAATGTAATTAAATGTGTTCCAGGTATACAGTTTTCAAAAGTATTCAAATACTCTTCAATCAGAGCGAGTGTGAAGTCGGTTCTTTTGTTTTGTTCGAGATAAATATTTAAGAATTATTTAAAAGGAACTGGCAGAATCGTCTCAGGCCGAAAACGTAGGGGGCGGGTCTCGAGTTGGATTCCGTCCAAGTGAACCAAGGGCGTTGACGGAGGCGGGGGATCCCTGGAAAGAGGTTCACTCACGTTCACCTATGCCGATATTAAGATAATTATAAGGAGAAGGCCGGAGAGGGAAGGCAGGCCGAGCCCGGTAAGCTGTAATTGGTGAAGGTAGCCGGGCTGCCGGTGTCCGACTAGCATCTCAGAGCCGGTTAAAGGATCAGCACGCCTACCACGGAGGCCTTATCTCGACGACTTATCTTCTATCTCGACCAATATATCTTGCTTCCCCACCCTTTATTTTATAATTGGCTACGCCATTGGAGGGTGCTCTTCTTCTGGGTCTTTAGGACCTTCTTTCACACCGTCTGCGCCATTGATTATTTATTTAAAAAACATTTAGATTGGTCATTGGCTCCCTAAATATTTATAGGTTAAACTACTTCAAAGCTTTTGTATAATCTGACTTTTAAAATCTTTACAGATAGTTCAACGACCAAACTAAGATACTACGTTAAACCTTTATTACAGAATACTAAATTACGGCTATAGCATCTACCAAAACCACATACTGCTATTTTAGTATTCCTTAAAAAATAATCATTTGAAGACTACACTTGCTCTACTGTGTACCACTTGATCTACACTTAACTGATCTCATAATTTACACATAGGTATACTTAAACATAATCACAGTCACATTTCTACTTCTTAGGGATGTTAAAGAAGCTAGAATGTACTATAGAATAGACACCTATAGTTAGGGGATAGTTGCATTATTTTTGGAGAAATTGTAATATTAGGATTGTATGTTTCTTCTTTTTAGGCACAACTGAATGAATAATATCTAGAATCATAGTATGTACTAATTCTACTAATTCTAATCCACAAAAATGGATTGCTAAAACAAGTTTATTTGGAGGATCTAATTTTGCTCCTGTCGTCTTTAAGCATATTTTACTTCGTAGATACGTCTCAGAGTTCCTGCTGTTTTTAGTTATTCTCGTTTAAGGTCTTTCTTCGACCAACTTTAAAACATTGATCTACAGAGAAAGAGAAATTGCCCAAAATTGTTTAATTTAAGTAAGGTATCTACAATTGCTGTGTGGAGCATTGACGAGAATGGTAATCCCTTAATAAGAGAGAAAAGGCCGACCAGGTTGGAGGAGCTGTATCTTGTTAGCAGCCTATCTGGAAACCTGACTGTCAACAGGTTAAGGATCAAGATTTCATGACGCCTTGAAGCAGGTGAGCTCAACCTCGCCTACAGGCCTAATTAAGGTACCGAGTATCACCCTATTGTCCTTTGTACTACTTCCTATATTTTTAAAAATACGTGTATTTAAACTTCGACTTTAACCAAAGATTACATCGTCCTTCAATCTGTTTTATAATTTTTCAGTAGTTGGTTTCTAAGTAGTTACGTTTTGCTATGAAGAAAAAAAAAAAAAAAAAAAAAAAAAAAAAAAAAAAAAAAAAAAAAAAAAAAAAAAAAAAAAAAAAAAAANTTGTTATTACTTTTTTAACGTCTCGACCACCTACGATAGGTCTTTGCAAGAATTGATATTATTTCTTTTTTTTTAATTAACATTTTGTTATTTGTTAAAAATCTCCCAAATATATATTTTTTTAATTGTATTAGATTACTGCCACTATAATACATTGTTATTATGAGAAATGTAGATGAGAGATTTAGAGACTTGGAAAATGACATGACGTAAGGAACTATCCATTTCAGCCCTTACTGAATTGAGACAGATTCAATGTGCGTGATTATAATGAAATAATAGGAATTAGTGAACTCATTCAATTGAAATAAATATAATTTAGCTGTCTAAGAGGTCACGTGGCCTACCTCTTCAAGCGTTTTGGAGGTTTGTCAGAAATGCTATGGGAAAACAGACTGTGGACTATTTTGTAGATTATACTGACAAACTAGTGGATGGTATGGTTGAAAAGGGAGTCATGGCAGGATGCATAACTGAAAATGGCTAGTTCGCGGACTAAAGGTACTTTGAGGTCATTATAAAGGAGAAAGTTAGAAAAACATAATAGAGGGCGTTAGCTATTTCTCTTAGGATCTTAGAGTGAAGTGATTGGATGCGATAGGAATTGGAAGGTTTTGTGTGACCTCCGGAGTCCTATCCCAGATGTCCATGAAATTGATAAACATTACCTAACCATATCCAATGTAAAACTAATAGTGAATGAAAGAACGATAAATATAACTAGGTTTAAAGATTACGACTAAGTTGACCGTATACCTACGAAAATTGTATACTAAAGAGGAAAGTACTCATCATTGATTAGTGAACTGTCAAAACTGCTTATATTAGACTAGGGATCTCCAATGTTTTTGGTCAAAGAACTGGATATAGTTAGGATAGTCTAAATCTACCCAGATGAAGCAAGTAACAGTCAGCCATCTGACATCTGACTTCACAACGGAATAAGGAACTTTCGGCCAAAAACACCTCGATAAGAATCTTGCTGATCTATTATGATTATGATGGTTGAAATGGATGGTTGAAAATTTTACTATGGAGAAATTACAACTTTGCATTGTTTAAATTCATTTGTGAACTTGTTTTGTTGCGTGGCGGGCCGGATAAAAAGTGTCATGTGCCGGATCCCCTAGCCGGTTAAAAACCTATGATGATTTAACATATATAATCAGCAGTTTCAACCACTGTAGTAGGTCACCATCGGTGAAACATTAATAAATTCGCATATCATAAAAAGCCAATATTATTAAAAATAGGTTTAATTTTGGTTTATTGTAAATCAAATAAACTAATGGGTTTTTATCGTTATGGGGGATCTTCTGCAAAATGTCGGTATTTAACAGCTAACTGATGCAATAACTGATAAGATAACGTTTAAAAGTAAACAGAATGTTTCATTGGATCCAACTAATTAGGATTATATAAAAAGAAATGTCTAAGACTACATCTACCGTTTAAAAATTAAAATACAAGGTGCAAAATATGATTGCTAAAAAATTGTGATGGACATGATCCTAGATCCCGTAGGAATGTTGCTAAGACCAAGACCATTTGTTACGATCGATTCTTCATCCAAATATATTTTTTTCCCATCTTTGAGCGGAAAAGGACAGGGACCCTTCTACAACTCACTAATTTAGACAAGAGGCAAAAAAAAAATCAAGGGTCGTGATAAATCATCCCACCGAGACCCAGGTATAAGTCATTAAAGAAACAATAAGCTCATAAATAATCGACACGCAGCTTTGAGGTAAAGCCTTCCGATTTGTTAATTTTTTTTAAAAAAATACAAAACATCCCCCTTCTTGCATAAACATGACCTTTTTCATGGGAGCAGTGAATTTTAACCTTACGCATCTGGAACTCAACAGAAATTAAGACTAAAACACATCTAATCAAATAACTTTAGTTCATTGCCTAGTTCATAAAAATTTAATATCTTCTCTTCATGAATGAATAAACATTTTACGCTACTTTACAAGATGTATAAAATTATTTTCCATTAACATAGTATTATTCACTCATTAATATTCTACAGTTTAAAGATGCATATGTGCAAGTTTAAAATGAAAGTAGGAACATACGGCGTTGTAAAAAACAATATTATTTTAGACTTTTAATTTTTCGTAATTTATCTATGAATAGGTTTTCCAATAAGATTAAGATGTTCCAGTAACCTTGAATGCATCGATATACCTGAATAAAATTTATAACTGGAAAGTAAATTATAGTTTTTTATAGTGGGTATACTCACAAACTCCCAACATGCATGAAGTCCAGTCTAGATCCAAACATGTCCGGTGGGATTGAATCTAAGTAGAGTGAGACATGTTTTTCACTCATGATCCCCATAGAGTGGATGCAGAAAAGTGCCGATCCCCCATCATTTAATAGCCTAATGCCTAATGCTTTGCTAACGGAAACTTTAAAAATATAACCAGATCTAACAGTTATAGCATTTTGAAGGGACAAGTTTCGTTAATATTTAGTGCGTGTTCAGAAATATTTGCTATTGTTGTTTAAGAATCAAATGAGCTCAACAACATTTTTGTGAAGCAACGATTTTAGCTTTCTAAAAGTTAATTCTACATGGCCTTGGATTTAATGAAGTATCTTCACATAAGCTCTGTTCATTTGACAAGAAATGTAATAAAATAGGGTCCGTGAGGGTTATCTTTAAAAGCATGCTGATTTCGTAGAACGATTTTCAAGTGGTACGTTATTATTTGTCGCTTGATTTTCTCGTTTCGGTAATGGTAACATATCCGTGTCATTAGTCTTAACTGAGTCCCTGCTATTAGAAGCAGGTGACATTCAAAGCCCCTTTGAAACATTCGATGATAGGACGCATAGTGGAGAAAGCCGTAGCTAAATTTAATAAAGAAAATTTTCTTTTCAAACGATTGACTCGTCGGAATTCGGTCTCTAGGAACCAACACCCTTGTCGCAAGAACATCCGGAATCCGTCACGCTACGAAGGGACTTTATATCCACCCCTGATTCATCCCCTAATGACATCATATAACATGTTTTATGTAACACCATTATATGCTTAGTAGCGTCAAATATTACTGAACAATAATACAAATAAACCTTATTGTGGGTTTAAGTGATAAAGACATATTTACAATTTCTAGGTTAAACTTTCAGTAGTTTGAAAGCGTTCTAAAGTCCGTCTAATGTTTAATACCAGTTTTCCTTTTTTAATAATTATTATTTTGTCGTGATACTTTGCAAGATTTACTTATTTTTCACTTCGTGAAGATTGACCATAAAAATAATTCCAGCTATAAAGTGAATTCCAATTCCGAAAGAATCCTTAATTAAGATCTAAAAAAAGACTAAAGCTGACTTGTGGTGCAAAAGAGTAAAATAAATTTTTTTTTTCTTCACATATTTTTTAGTAATCTCAATTATAATTTATTCGAACTATAATAAAAATGTTATTTTTCTGGATGTGGCAGAGATACGTTATATAAAATAAAAACAATTTTCTTTACATAATACCGTGTATTGCGTGATATGAAGTGAAATTAATTTTAAAATTGTTTACTATTTAATTTTTTAAGTAAAAAGGTACAATTTAAAAGATTTTTATTTCTTACTTTATTTTTTTTATTATTATTATAGATATATAATATTATTTTGTTTGGTTGCAATGAGAGACCATATTAGGTTATCCTATTTGAGATTAGGATATGTAACGAGACAGATAATATTTTCCCAATTATTCCATAGTTAAGTGTAATTATTATGAGTCTCGACTTTAATTATGAGTGTAAAATTACAGAATGATTTTGTTAAGGCAGAGTATAATGACACTTATCTTATAACTTAAGAAATGCGTCTGTTTAGCTTAGAGAGATTTGTTGAGATCATCTTAGTCGAATGTTTATCAGCTTGGCGCCAACATTTCATTCGTTTCAAGCAACGGAATTAAAATTGAAGAATTACAAAGAGGAGCTCGAAATAAGTTTACTTTAAGTAGACGAGAGTAAGTTTATTAGATGAATATTAATTTCATTCTTAAAAAAATTAAGTGCAGTATTGCACGTAATTTAAAAATGTCTAGTTCTTTGAATCTAAAAGGAATTCATTTTTAAGTTTTTGGTAGTATTCATACCACAGAAAGTTTATATTTTTATTTAAATCCATTGAAAAATAGACATAGAAAAATAGAGTCTTTGGTTGGTAGAGCACTACACTGGAAATATAGAGGCCCGTGGTTCGAGTCCCGGCACTGGAGTCTATTTTTCTCTGTCTGTCTCCCGTTGTTAATAATAATTATAATTTGATCTAAAAGGAATTTTAAATTGAGGAAATGTTCGTTATTTAATTCCAAATATCTTATAGATTTTGAATTTATAAGGAAAATTTATCCTAGTTTAAAAGAAAAAAATTAAAATATCGAATAGAATTCTTACTGAAGCTGTGATGTCGGCTTTCACAAAAGTTGCAGTTTCTCTATTTGTAATCGGTTTATTTCCTCTGTTTCGTCAAGACGCGAAGATAGGAAAAGAGAAGACTGGGCGTGTGGTCCCAAAACCGCAGCTTACTCCGAGGTCGGGGCGGCACCTTTTATACACCGTTGTTTTATTGTATCTTACCGAAGATTACCAATTGTAGCTGCGGACGTGAAACAGTGAACACCCAGACCGCATGAGCTTTAACCAATTACATTCTCTTCCATCATCCGCGTACAACTCCGTTCTTTCTTCCCCGTACTTTTTATATTTCTTTTGCGGCTGGAAAAGTCATTTTTTTAACTTTAACAATTTTTAGCGTTTTCTAGTCATGTGGTTGGACTATAACTTGCTAGTGTTATTTGATTGTATACGCTTCCCGCCATTTGAACTTATGCTAGTTTTAGGATTTTAAATTTTTTATTTGAAAAATATTATATTAAAACTATAAGTTGTCTTCAAAAGATACTACGGAGAAATTTAAACCATAGAAAAACATAGTTTTTTTGAGTGCAATAGGATATAAATTATTTATTTAAATTTAATATGAGCTAAATGTTATATTGAATATCATCAGCTTCTTACAATCAATATATTATTTAACCACGAATTATTTCTTGCTAAATAAAAATTAGCCGTATAAACCAACGATTTATTGGAAAAGAAATATCGCACTAGAAGATGGCAAATGTCGTAACTTCCAAAATGACAATTTTAAGGTTTTGCTTGGTCTTTTATATCTTTTCAATGAAACACTGTTTTAAGTTCTATTTCTTGCCATTTAGATGCTATTTAGCAATCAGCAGTTGTACAGTTCTTAAAACTTGCATAGTGTCTTAGATATAAACTGTTACATGTTACATACTACAGAATTTATCATATAATAATAATAATAAAGTTTTATTCAAAAAAGTGTTTAACAGCTAAATACAAAGAAGGAAGCCTTATAAATAGTATTTGCCGATATAGTAGCAAAGAAAATAACATAATATTTACAAGAAATAATACAATATATATAAAAAGTGAATAAATAACAAGAATAAAATAAGGAAGCATTAATAGGCTATAATTGGTAAATGCATTAAAGTTTAAGATAACGTAATATTTACATAAATAACACAGGCAAGACGCATATTGAATCATCTTTTGATGATCATAGAGATAAGTAATATGAATAACAAACATAATAAAAAACTTTAAAGATATAACTTAAATGATAAAATAAAGAAGCGTTAATTGGTACATGCATTATTGTTTAAAATAATATTTACAAAAATAACATAAATTATGAATAAGTAACATGAATGACAATGAAAACTTTAAGGATATAAAAATTATATACATATAAAAAAAAAATAATAAAAAAATAATTGGCAGATACGCATTATAGTTTAAGGAAGTTAGATTCGAGAAACCATTTTTTAAAGTATTTTTTATTGAATTTGTTCGTTTTGGTTTTTAATCGATCAGCTTGTACGTTGGCGTTTATCAAGAAATTGTATAATTTGGTAGAAACATAACTACTACCACATTTAAATAGTTGAATTCTTACTTTAGGTAATTTTAGTAAACCTTTAGTATTCGATCTAGTAATGCCTAGAGTAGAGGTCTCAGATAGTTTATCATAATACAGTTCAAGTAATCTAAGGCTGTAGAGATATTTTAGCGGTAAATAGTTCATATTTTTAAATAGAGGAAATGATTTGCATGTGACATCTTTAAAGTAAATCAATCTTACAAAATGCTTTTGTACTACAACTAGTGGGTTTAGATTACTTTTATAAGCACCTCCCCAGACACTCAGACCATAAGTCAGCCTTGAGTTAACAAGAGCGTAGAACACTTGCTTAAGAATATCAGTCGTAACAAAATTTCTTATCGAGCGAAATACTCTAATTAAGCCAGTTAATTTAGAGCGAGTATGAGAGATATGACATTTCCAGTTTAAATTTTTATCAAGAAAGACACCGAGGTACTTTGTACTGACACAAGAATAAATATAAGGACACTGACAATTTACATTACTACATTGTGGTTTATGGTAACGAAGACTAGTAGGAAACTCATCAATTTTCTTGGGAGAGAAGTTAATATACACTGTCTTGGTTGTATTTAAAAACATTTTATTGCAATCGAGCCACTGGGAAAGTAATTTTATATCACTATTCATTTGAAGAGTGAGTTCGGCATTTGACTTCGCCTCAAAGAAATAGGCTACATCATCGGCAAAACCAGTAAGACTTCCTTTAAAGGGGAGCCTGAGCAACTCGTCTATCATGATCAGAAACAAAACGGGCCCGATGATTTGATGATATGATTTCTTAATTAATAATACTGTTGTGTGTTTATTTTTTCATTAAAAACTGTTGTATGTTACATACTACAGCAGTCAACAAATACATTCTTAATTAATAATACTGTTGTGTGATTATTTTTGCATGAAAAGCAGTTGAATGTTACATACTACAGAATTCAACATATAAATTCTTAATTAATAATACTGTTGTGTGTTCATTTTTTCATGAAAAAATGAACACTGAAACCCTCCCTCAAATACTAATTGTATTAATTGACCTAAAAAATATATTATTTACATTCTCAAAATACTTTTTTTATGATTATAACTAATAAACCTATCATTTAAAAAATATTACAATAATATTGGTAAATCAATGGTAAAATTACTGGAACCATTGCAATCTTTGAAATGCAATTATCTCAAAAACTGCTTTTGGAAGTTACATTTTTAATTTCATAGAGCGATATTACAAACGACGATTATATTGAAATCATCTCGACGAATCTTATGATTCGTTCGAATAGAATTATCGTTTTATATTTTTCTCATTAAAAATTGTCAACTCTTGACTTACATTTAAAATGTTTCAGAGCTAATTGAAACGTGAAAGCGTTGCGTGTCTGTCAGGCTGACGCCTTAGTTAATAAGAAGAGGCATGTTTACCGATAGGATGACTTGAGAGAGGGGAAAAAAATGTTGACAAGTGGACTAGACGGATGGTGGTGACAGCGTGGCAGTCAGACGCTTTAAAGACAGACGTATATGCTCATTAGAGTGTTTGTGATCAAAGACGCTACTGGAAGCTGACTGTGGACGGAAGAAACAAGACTCCCTTTTACGGTGAAACAGATTTAGAAGTGTTGCACTAACTTGAGGTTCCAGCGAGTACCCGGTACTCGGTTCCAACTATAAAAAGAGCACTGGTTGAAATTAGTTTAATGGTGTGTTCAATCTTTGAAACAGTCATTTCGATCAAAAAAACGTCACGTAGCGTCGTTCTGTTTGACATGGAAAACATATTTGTGCCTTTTAATCGAATAGAAACAAAGTAAAAAAAGTATTACTAGACCAAAAATTAATAGTAACAAAAAATAAAGTAAACTCGAAAATAAATTATTTTAACAGTTTTGCAACAAACTGCAAAAGCTGGTGAATGTAACATCAACATAAATGTACTAAGACCTTCGTATAAACGCGTTAGCCTTAATGTGTTTATGAAATTAAAAATGTTACATCTACGAAATCCCCCAAATAGTAATAAGTTAATGAGATCATTTGCCACCACTACTGATCATTTCATCACCAGAATCCATTTTCAAAAGCTACAGAACTTCACGTTAGCATTTTTCATTCAGTAAAATAAACAAAATGCTGATAACGTCACGGATACTTAGAAAAAAAAGTAATTTCTTTAAAAAAAGAAGGACACTACTAATAATTTTTAAATTTAAAATTGGTGTATTTTTCTAGTAAGTTTTAGTAAATTACATTCATTCTGATTCATAGTATAGTTGTAGCAAAGAGAATAATTGATTTATTTTTGTCAGAAAACAATGAACTATGGATGAACGACTAAAGTTGAACTAGCGATGACCGACTTAAGTTAAACTGGGCATGACCAACTAAAAGTGGTAGAACAAAGGTCTGTAATAAACATAAACTATTGTGTTTTTAAGGTTTATAGGCAAAACTGATTACCCTTACAATTTCCTGCATTTATCTATGTAGTCATGTTATGCGTGATAACCCAAACACAAAAAGCAAAAAAAAAAAAAAAAAATATGTTGGGACGATCCAAAATATTTAATTTATTATAAAATAGCCACCACCTTGAAACGTGGCCTATTATGCTGGATAACGAACTCGTCCGATTTGTTTTATTGCTTACGAACTCAATGTACTTACTGAAAGTTCATACTTTATTTTGCAATTAACAAATCAATTTGGCTCTTATCTTTTTTCACTATTAGGAATTTACTCAAACTTTCGGACGAATACAAGCTGTAAATCTAAGTCAGTTCGTTTGAATGCTTTAAACTACTTATATTATTTAAATAACTCTATTTACTATCTGTTAGATTTATAATTCGTATAATTTCGATTCAACCAAAAGGTTATTTGTTATTTATTTATAGCGATAAATGAACATTAGTTTTTATTATAACACTTAAGTTTGATGTAGGAATAGAATATTATGACAATTATGAGAATGTTAAATTGTTCTCTTAGTTTACATAATTCACCACATTGACATATTTCCCTCGATTGTAATTGCCTCAAATGTGTAAAACCAACAATAAATTAACTTCGCAAACCACATTCTCAAGGAATATTACATTTCTGCAATTTGTAAAGGATATAAATAGGGATATAGTAAGCAGATTGGATAGTTGTAATTACAAATCTCTATAATTTAGTTTTGCAGAATACCAATGCGCTTATGATAACCCATGGATAATTTAATAACAAAAATCTATAATCAATTTGGTCATTCAGATAGTGTATCTTTTTGCTCGGACAGTAAATGAAACGATACAATCTCACGATTCCCCGCTAGCTTTGCATAAATTGATTATCTATATTTGGTTTAAAAGTTGTTTTAGATTAATGATAAAGGATGCTACTGTCATCGAATCTGTAGATCTCGGTAGTAGCACAATTTGTAAAGATAAAATTATAAATCTACTGATTCTCTTAGTCCTTGAAAATATCTGTAAAAAGATTACTATTATAGCAAGCTTCACCTTTTTACAGAATCTAGACTTTTTGCGTTTCAATGAAATTATCTTCAACACCTGTGTAAAGTTTAATTGGAGCAGATTCGGCTGGAATCTAACGAAGGATGATATCACATCATACTTTTCAAGGTGCCCATAAACATTTATGACCTCCATTTCGCATTAATTAAAAATTCACATTTAATGAATTGTAAGAAAATATTTAAAAAATAGTTAATTGTGTTAGCAGTGTTAAAAATATCAGGTTAAAAAAAATATGGAGATTGATACTGAAGTTGATCAATATCAGATCATCGATTGTGTTTTTCTCCATTGTGTATCATGAAAGAGGTGTAAATCAATTGTCAAACGGATTTCTTTAGATTGTTACTCTCCTTGTAAGTATAACAAAAGAGAGTAACAATCTAAAGAAGGTGTAAAGATTGTTCTTCTTTAGACTCTTACTCCCCTTATGAAAAGAAACTAGTGATATTCCTTTCATTCTTTCTCCCTAAGTACATTGGACTAAACATCCCCGTGCCTTAATAGTTTTTTAGTAAAAGTCATTTACATTATAAAAAAACAGGGTAGTAACAATCTAAAGAAGTACCTATCAACAACGTCTACTCACAAAAAATTGTGATTAAATATTGACCAGTTTTGGCTGTTCTAAAGTAGCCTTCTTTAGATAACGTAGAGGTTACTGGATAGACTTCGAAAGTATACAAGTGAATTTGTACTTTAGTTTTTTAATTTTAGTTTCGAAGTCTATCAGAACTATATTGTCTATAATTAATATCAGATGACGTCTTGAACCCTCCTAAGGATTAGTTAATATAGTCGAAATCAGATTTTATTTAAATTATTGTACTATTTTGGCGTTAATTCACAATATGATTTAAGTTCCGCAGAAATATCCACAAACAAAACATCTAATCTAATTTCTATTTTGCCATAGCTCGCGACATAGTAAGATTTTTGACCTTTTGGGTAAGGCAGCGCCAACTGAATTCAGAAAAGTCAATACATTTTACTTGTGTTTTTCTTGAAATGTTTTCTTTCTTCTTGAAATGAAAAAATTTTCTATGACTTCCTTTTTTCGCTTTTGATATTCAACATCAACATTCAACATGTTGACATCGTGGCTATCTCATCTTGTAAACCATATTCAGATATTATGATCATGAATAGATCCAGTGCTCAACACGGCTCTCTTCGAATTCGTAACTTCACGGATAACTATTTGAGCGAGACGAATGAAGATGACCATTAGTCCTGTCGTGAAACGGCTACAGGTGATACGTCACCGGGAGGAGAGAATTTGATGGCTCGTGTCAGGGTGGCCTTAATAGCCATTTGGGAAACAGCTCCAGCGGTGTCTTTGGGAAAACAACACTTGTAACCTCTCGCCAACAAACATTTGGGTGGAATGGAATTGCGGGTTCTCTCCCTTTCAGATCCCCCATATCTAATCGACGAACTGCAGAGCTCCCCTATTCTACAATGACATCACAATGCCTTCCTTTTTTCCCTCTTACATCTCTTCCTATACATGTGTATACTTCCTCTTATTAATGAGCCTAAGTCTTTTAGCGCCACAGTCAGAACTAGTTGTTGCTATTCCAAATAAAGAAGGGGAGGCTAATATGATTAACTTAATATAAATAGGATATGATCTAAACAATCACAGCCAATATGACCAGTATGTGCTTTAAAAACTGAGATTTTTGTCGAAAATGTCTACAAAAAATGAATAATAATAAAGATAACATCAAACGTATTCAGAAACTAAATGCATAGACTATTTCAAACATAAGCAGGTCCTTAAGGTAATTAAAATTCCAGATCGACACCAATAAATGAATAAATATAAGGAGTAAAACACAAATGCACTGCAAACAATATTTTTTTAACGACTAAAATCCTGTCTTACTTAAATATTTCCAATTCGCCCATCAAATCTCTTCACTTCTCTGCACGTCTTGATTCTAGACAAACCACTACTGCAATTCCGGAAAATACCATAAAACAAAGTACGTTTTCTTCAAAAGTAAAGTTATATTTTAACTCTCCAAAAAATGAACAATTTTGATTAAATGTCGCAGTAGAGAAAAAGTTGTATGGTTATACCTTAAGTCCAGTGTATTTCAAATATTGATTTTATTTTTCTTTCTTACTTCACAGATGTTCATCAAAAATAAAAATGAAAACTTTTGATTCTTCTTTGGATATAAATAATGATTTTATTTATTTATTATTATTATTATTAGGTATTTTATTTATTTATTATTATTATTATTAGGTATTTTATTTATTTTATTTTTTTTTTTTTTTTGATATTTCGGTCCCGTGTATATAAAAAAGAGCATCAAATGAAGAAACACAAAAAGAGCAAAACATATCCTAGTTAAAAGAAAAATATAATATATATTATATTGCCGTTCAACGGGCATTGTGTTGAGAAATGCAAGTTAAAAATAATGGAAGTAACGTATTATACTTAAGTAATGAACACATACAAACATAAAAATCAGACTCGATCGTAAACATGTCTACAAAATATATAAGATGTGGATATTTAACTATTTTGAATTACTTATTCTATAAAGTACTGCTCTTGAATTCATGTTTATTTTCAACATTATTTTTATTATTGGCTTTTATAAGCTCGATTGGTATGTTCATATGAGTAAATCCTTTTTCATGTAAAGAGAACCATAATTTGCTTTGCAGCTCATGTTTTTGTAGTTGTGGCCTGGAGGCTTTACAGTGGATCGAGGGTAATTGTGTTGTATGAATGTGTTGAGCCTATTGTCCAAGTTGATTCTTGTGTTGTCACCGACAACTGACATGATGTTACTTGCGTTGGACAGGGGGAACGTTTCACCCTTCGGCCAAATGCGAGGGTCTTCCAGTGTACTCCTCCTCCCCGGCCCGGTTGTTAAGTTCAGGATAGTTTATTTGGGGCTAGGCATTTGTCAAGTTCGCTCCCCTAAATGCCGGCATGGCATAGTTGATAAGAAATAAAAGGGTGTGTGGCGAAGAATAGTTTATACAAAGCATTCGAATCCATGTAGCAGGGAAATTCGTTCATCATTTTCCGTAACAATTAGGATTTTTTTAATATAAAATTACTCTTAAAAAATACTTTGGATTCTGGCCTAACTGAAAACTTATAAATCGTTTGGCTTCTATCCTTAAGCTCGGGTTCAAATTGAGATGCAGGTGACGCAGGGCAGGGCAGGGTAGCACAGGGTTTTTTTCAATCGCAGATGTATACGCAACCACTATACCTCACGTGGCGCACCCGACGCTAGTGAATCTAACGTCTCGATTCGCGTGGTTTCGTATTTTTCCTTAAAAAAAACGTTTCACTTCCCAACACAAAAACTTCTGATTGCATCAGGTTGAAATTTTACATGCCTGTTTCAATCTTTTCGAATAGAATGTAAGATATCGGTTAAAAATATGTTTTCTTTATTTTAAAGATTTAGGTCCGCTTTAATAAATTTAGCGATCTGTATCACTTCATAGCGGTGTTGGTGTTTGTTTTACTAAAAAAGTTAAATTATAAAAGTTGTTTGTCTCATGGAATTTTTTCCCGTCCTAAAATTACAGTTTTATATTTGAAGTTTACGTTTAGTGAACGCTTGGGTAGATAACATTTTCCAACGAACTCATTGGTAAAATGAACATGTGTACCAAATTTCAACTTAAACAGTCACCTTTTACTCAAGTTATCGTCATTGGTAGTGATGAAACACGAATTTCCAGTGGAGGAAAGAAAGCACTATATTTTCAATACAAATGTAACATCAAGAAAAAAAAAACAGAATGTGACTTGACAAAATACAAAATACAAAATCAAAAATTAACAAAGTCATCTATCTTGTCAAATCATAAAAACATGCACAGTAGACATATGCAAGTTCATAAACTTTTCAACAGGTAGATTTCGTGTTGGTTGGTTTTGTGACGGTAGGTTTTGATGAGTTTTTTTCGAATTCACTTCTGCAAGCATGGTGAAACGTGCTATAAGGAACTTCGTTCCAATTGCAAGATCTATTATGTAACGTTAAATTCTTCGGCCAAAAAAAGAAAAAATCGCAATTAATGTCCGTGCTCTTTGGTGCTGACTCTACTTCAGTGCTCAAGTTTTAATGTAAAAAAAAGTGATAAACCGCATGCGAGGTCTATTTCTTTCTTAAGAAATAGAATTAAAGAATAAAGAAATTCTTTCTTTAAAGTACCATAGGTAAAAATGGCTAAATAGCACATATTGTGTCTTAAAATTAGGTATGTAAGATAATGTAAGGTCAGTCTAACACACCATATAATGAAAGTAGTGAAGTAAAATAAAACATGCGATTACAAAGGATTTAAATAAGTATGTGGTAGTGTAGTGTAAATAAGTAAGTATTTAATTTTAGAGTCTTATTTTTTTAATCTAATGTTTTATTATAAATAATTTTCAAATATAGGTATAATATAATGTGTACTTCGTACTTTAAGAACGTAATAAATTCCTACATTATTTCATCTATTATTTTCTTGTAAATAATATTAGCATGTTTGCTTGGAAGGTACTTTTAAATATACATATTAGTGATTTTAATATGCTAACAACAATTTGATGGATATATTTTGGCTCAGTAGCAAATATAGATAATAGTAATGGAGGTATTGATCAATAAGTTATATGCCATTAAGATAGATTAAGATACATTTATTAGAACGAGAAGTAACTAATGAATGCAACTAGTCTATGTTGAAGTAGGATACTATATTTTACAGAAAGCATCAACCCGTTAGTTTTATGAAATTCATTTATTTTAAAACTTTGTTCAGTATCATAAGCTTAACTTTTTCAATTTAAAGTTGTATAAAAATTGCTTTCATTTCATTATATTTTCATGTATTTATTTTCTTATTGTTCACAGATGCAATGAACGGCTCAGGATAAAAAAACACAACCCACTTTGGTTGCAACCATGCGCTGTTTTTCCTCTTGTACCATTCTTCTGCATCAGTCTATGTAATCGTCCATAAGGCATTGTGCTCTTGAAAAATTGTTCAAACAATTAATCATAGCAAGTATAACAAGTGTAAGTAGGATGTATAAAAGAGGGGGCTGGACGGAGTTTAAACTAAGTTATACTAAGGGTGGTATGGCCCTAGGGCGCCCTCTCGGCCCATATGTGGTCGAGACCAACTAGAGAGGCTCTAGATATAGAAACGATTATATTCGCGACCTGCCCTCGCGCGCCTCCTGCTCCAAGATCATCCTCTTCAATCCGATTTTAGCCCTAACCCGTTTACATCTTGCAGTACTCGTGACTCACCCTAGAGAGTAAATCGTATTTTAAATACCTCGCTTGTATGAGCATTCAAGTCATGTTATCTTTTGCTGTTAATCTAATATTTCCAATTCTATTTTTTAAATTTTGTTTTCCTCCAATTATTGCAACAAAGTATCCGGCAAAATTAAAAGAACAACATTTTTTATCATTGAAGCGAGCGTCTTGCAATAAATATGATTTGAATATTGAGAATAAATATTGCCATGTGAGTTAATAGTTTAATAGGATGGTTGTAGTACAGTCCTGTTCCCTACCTACCCAGCACTCAATTTTAAATATTGTAAAATAAATCACTCTGCTACAATTAAACTTATGCTTTTATCAGGTTAAAATTTTACATCCATGTTTCAATTGTATTTTAGACGATGTGAATGAAGTTTCATTAAAATCGTTATGTTAGAACGTAAGATATCGGTAAAAACATTGTATTCTATATTTTAAAAGTTTAGGCCCGCTTTAATAGTTTTAACGTAACTATTTAAAAAAAAAAAAAAAAAAAGTTGTTTTTCTCATTGAATAGACGAAGTTAGAATTTCTTCCCGTCCTAAAATTCCAATTTTAGAATTAAGGTTCTGTTTACGCGAGCGTTGCACGCAAACGTTTGGGCGGATAACGTTGCCCAACAAACTCGTCCTGGGCCTCTGTAAAATGAACATGTGTACTAAATTTAAAAAAAAGTCAACTTTTACTCAAGTTATTGTCATCGGTGGATTTCGTGACGGCTTTTTTTTTGGATTCACTCCCGGGCTCGAGAGTCTGTAACGTGCCTTAAGGAACTTCGTTCCAGGTTTTACAACTGTTTTGTAGAAAACAATTTATTTACGAGTTTTGTTTTTCCACAATTCAACAATAATAACTTAAATAATGGACATTCAAGAAAATATAAATCCATCTACGACTTCCATGTCCACCGTTAGTCAGAAGCAAATTGAAAGTCAGTATGCGCATAATTTGTAACCTCAACGTTATGACGACAAAATCGGACCTTTNTGTAGCTTCTTCGTGCTCTATTTGTATACTTTAATAATTTTATATTATTAAAACATATTATTACCATATGCATTTAATTTTCCCCCGTTTTTAAAACGGTCAAAATTTTATTGATTTTTTTTTAAACCAAATAAAGTAATCATTTAGCAAAATTTAAAGAACGTAGACAGTTAACATTAATCTGGTGCCATCTACAGGCTACTTTTGACAAACCACCCAAATTTAATATTAATCAGATAAGTTCTTTTGATGATATAAGTGTAAACAAATGTATGTTTGTGGGCATGAGGAAGAGAAACAAATAGGCGCAGAAGGTTGAAACTTATATGTGACCAACAATGGGCTAATTATGACCCGCCATCCAAAAATTTTAATAAAATCAGATGAGTAGTTTTTAAAATAATATGTTGGTTTCTCTAAAATTGAGCGATAATATATAGTCTGTAACGTGCCTTAAGGAACTTCGTTCCAGGTTTTACAACTGTTTTGTAGAAAACAATTTATTTACGAGTTTTGTTTTTCCACAATTCAACAATAATAACTTAAATAATGGACATTCAAGAAAATATAAATCCATCTACGACTTCCATGTCCACCGTTAGTCAGAAGCAAATTGAAAGTCAGTATGCGCATAATTTGTAACCTCAACGTTATGACGACAAAATCGGACCTATTCGGCCGACCAATTGTCCCCAAAAAATTGAATACGCATCTTCTGTATCTGTAAACGGTGCCTAATTTTGTCTATGTCATACGCCTATTGTGTAAAAATTAAAATAATAAACTTTACGAAGCAAATAACCCAAAAGAATGAGTTGTAACAATACAAAAAAGTAATAACACTATGTATAATATTTTATTTCTAAATAATGCTTTATAAAAAAAAAATTAAAAAAAAATCTGAGATAAATAAACGAAAAATGTCGATAACATGCATTTTGTTTTGATAATATTGTCTTACTCGTTTGCCCGACGTACTTGACTGATTAATACTCTGTACTGCTTTATTGATGAAGAAGTGTTTGCATATTAGAAAGTGCATCTTTATGAAACCGGAAATCTAATGAATTTTAACATCTTATTTTGCATACCTATTGTTCTTGTACAGTTCAATATTATTCAAAATTCACAAAAGCGTGATCAAATATAAGACGTCCTTATAACCGTATGCTACTATCACGATTATGCACAGGAATTTACATATCCAGCCAAATCCTCGTTACTCCGGCGTACAGTAACGGCGTGTTTGTCTGATCAAGTAACCTCTTGGCCACGTGTCAACACCGTTCCCTCGATACTGAAGAAACAAAAGGCAATATTTAAAATGGAATTAGGATACTGAATCAAACAAGCTCGAGGGTTATTTGCCAACTGTTAGGGCGGAGGGTGGTGCGAGGGTCGAAAGCGTTTTCTAGCGTGTAACTCAGTTTATACATGAGACGGCGTGTAAGTGGCACCGGAGTAACAAAGAGGGCTGAACCGGCTAAAGGCTTCGCTAGTGAAATTTTCCATCGGTCCCTACCTCCGGACAGAAAGCCTTCGTCTATTGTCCCTCTTTTATTAATAGTGCTTTTTGTCGGTCCCTACTTTGTTTCGGTACTAATAACGGACAGTTAACACACCTACGACCAGGCTATGAAATGATGCGAGAAAATTTATTTTTAAAAACTAGTATGAGTTGACGAAAGCACTTGAAGATGTATTGTAATAATTATAGTTGGGTCAAGATAAGTGTTAACTTCGACAGCTCAGGTTAGGCAACCTACGTGACGGACAAAGTTAACCAACTTGGCGGTAATCCTTAGGGTCAAGCTCCTCTGCAAGTGATATTTTATGATTGCTTATGTTGATTCGACCTACTAGACTACTAGACGTCAAAATCTTGAGCTCTCATTGACTCTCCTCTCCATTTTTATTGTCTTATATAAAGCAAAAGTATTGTGATGGCACGAAAATTCGATTTCGCGTTTTTTGGTCCCCTGAGTCCAAAAGTTTTTTTTAAAAAAATGTCTGTCTGCCCTCTATCTGTCGACTGTCGTCTGTGGAAAACTACCTCGGCCTATTTTGACGATGTTTGGCATACATGTTCAGAAAAATCATTACCCGTGGCGAAATGGACAAATTAATTATAGCTCCGAATTTGGGGCGCTACTCCCCAAAAGGTATTTCTTGAAAATGGTTCCGACGATTTTGATTAAAAAAATA
>KZ651519.1:122068-147832 GCA_001010745.2 Gerris buenoi
TGTGAATTATCCGCCATTTTGAATTTGAACAGCTGATTATTTTGAGTTCTCTATATTTTTCCTGTGTGCGCGTCAAAACGATCTTTAATACTGGTAAGTTTCACGCTTTTATCTCTTTTGGTTCAAAAGTTATTGGAACCGTACAGAGTGACAGACGGACACAGAAACGATACTATAAGGGTTTCTTTTTTTTGGTTTTACCAACGAAACCCTAAAAAAAGGACAAAGCTTCTAGTATATGCATTTTATAAATGAAGCCTCGAAGCAAAAACAGTATGATAATAAAGAAGTAGGATGATGTAAAACATTTCTTATGTAGAAAGTTCCAAATTTTTCTTAGTGTCAGGCAGATGGAATGAATAAATAAATATTTTTATTTCTCCAATAGTTTTAAATTAGTCTATTAACTAACTAATAACTTCATTTGAATTGTTTTGACTCTCTTTCGGCCATTCATTTTTTTTTTTTTTTTTAATGTTTTTAATGTTGATGTTTGATTTAAAGAGACACCTAAAATTTTTACCTCTAATAGGGGCAAGTTTGGGTAAAAAGTATTCTTGATTACAAACATAATTTGTTTTCATTCTTTTATAACTTAAAGAGCGGTAAAAGTACGAAGTGCTTCATCTTATCTGACAGCGAGGCAACAATCAAGACACTGACACCCAAATTGGTTTCAGAATACTAACGATCTTAATGATGATTAATGTTATACCTCACTATTGATTTTAAAAGAACTTTAAAATAACAGACTAATAGGGGCTGAGGGTTGTCCACTATTGTGAAATAAACTCTAGAGGTTATTTCTCCAAAATGGGAGGAGCAATTGCCTTAAACATAAAGGGGTCAAGAGGTACAGGCTGATCGTTTTACAAGACAGGGTTCTGGCTCAACCCCCTTTGACACCAGAAGCCATTGTGGGCATCTCTCGTATCATAAAAACAAAACAGCACTGAAGGACTCCCTCGGAGAATTTCAGAAAACACGGGATAAGCCAGGATGGATCCTCTTCAAGATTTACAAGAAGTATACTGAGTCTGAATAAGAAATCAGGCCGTACATTGACAGGATTCTTAATAGGTCACTGCCAACTAAACTGGCACTTAAAGCTACATGGACTGGTAAACAAACCAATCTGTAGGCTGTGCAGGGAGGAAGAAGAAATTCCACTTTGAATGCTGCTCTGGATTGCTAAGTCACAGATGGCATCTTCGGTGAGGCAATAGTTTCCTCAAGAGAGCTAATTTAAATACCCTTCAATAAATTATTGCAAATTTGTTGCTGTTTGGTCTTAAGGAAAAAATTAAATATTCCCTTTTGTGATATTTCAACCCCTCCTTGGGCCTTTCTCAAGCTGACTGACTATCAGTTTACACTACATTGAATTTTTTAAATCAAATTGATTTTTTTTTTTTTTTTAAACTTATTAAACTTGTTTGCGTTGTGAATTAAAGCTGGTGCTAACCAAAATATGAATTTCTCTTGTCTTTTATAGATTATTACTGATCCAAAAAAGCAAATTTATTATGAACGTTTTATTAGATGAGGTTGGCAGGAAACAAATTGCGAATTTTTATTGGATAGTATAAGAAAGCTCGCTTCATAAAATAAACTAATTTAGTTGTGTTACATTATATAATTATTATATACTAGTATATCGGGATGAGTTTGGTTTTTCCATTTCACACTTTAATTTTATGTTTAAATCTTTTCGTGATTTGATGAATATGCAATTATTTTTATGTTATATTGACTTACTATAGCTAATTCTTATCCCTTCTCTAGAATGCTTTATAAATATTGCCCCTAGTTTTTTAACCAAGAGTTACTGTCTGTGCCAAATAAGTATTAGTGAGTTAACAGCGCAGAAAAGTAAAAAAAAAAAAAAAAAACACGAGCTGAGACCCCACGAGAGAATTTTAAGGGTTTTAAAATCCTGGAGGTCATTGGCTCCATTTCATAATCTGTTTCTTCGACTGCACTGTCAACGTACTAATACTTTTCGCAGAGACATGATGTGATGGATAAAACCATTTTGCAGAAGGTCGCAAATAATATTAATGATTTAACTAGCGGTTACTTTACTTTCAAACACAATTGAGTAGTACAAACGACTTGCTTAGTATGAATTTCATAATTGGGAGATACTAAAAATTATTATCTAACATGATGTTTAGTTTCCCCAGTTAAGTCCATAGCTATGCAAAATCACTCTCTCTATTGAATATAGTTCTGAACCTACTAAAATTTCAACTCGTTCCAAATGACATGATACTTGTTGGTTTTTGGTTTCCCAGGGAAGAACTTAAAGAGGAGCAGTCGAGGTTGGGTAGCTTTGACCCTCTGCGTCTTTATCTACTATACTTCCAATCTAAGATGACTGTTTGTAAAACTTAAACCTCCTATGATAGTACAAGTGAAAATGATGCCCAATATGCTGATGCAAACCTCGAGTTGTCGCTAATCTTTTGATCAAAGTCGGTTCAAATTTGTATAGTATTAATGCCGATGCAATTCAATGTTGGTAACATTGGTTTTTGGATCCGCAAGCAAAAATCAAAAGATAGTAGAGTTAATTCTAAATCATTAGTTTCGGTGTAAAATAAAAAAAATATCTATACCTAGTGTCACGGGATGGACGTCATTTGGAGCCTAATGTTTATGATTCAGCCTATGGGCGCAAGTACGTCCAGAGTGCTCGCACCAAACACATGTTTCGTGTGCCGAACGCACAACGCACGTTCAGACACCGAAAGCAGGCTTCTGATATGTCAACTTGAGAAAAGCAGGTGATGGCCGCAGAGGAGCCAGACTCAAATAGGCGCAGTCGTAACAACGTTTACTCAAACATGGTGCTGTCATGTGAAAATAAAGCGTGCTGCTTGTTTATGGACACAGAGAGAGTTAATTTCAAATTAGAATTTCAAAGAATTGTTGTTTATAAAATTAATAAGTTAAGGAGTGCGTATGGGAAATACCACCACTTTTCGAGCTGTTACAATATAATAGGAACTAGCTTTCTTCCAATATTTAAGAATGGAAGTGGAGTCTAAGATCAGATCATAAAATAAAATCAATCTCATAAAAAAAACAGTAGTTTGTAGTTACAATACAGTTCGTGCGCGCTGATAGCGGTCAGAATCTAAAAAATTATCTAATTATTCCGCTAATTCTGACTCCAAACCTCGCGCGCTCAACCACTTGCCTGCTTCCACTATGCTTTAACTTCACTGTTTCATTCTGAGTCTGAACCTGATTCGGAACCAGCATGCACTGTGGCTGTACGCTATGATTTGATGCAGTACGATTACTAAGAGGTGATTTTTATAATCCATTCTGCACATTGGCAGAAAGACATCTTCTTACTAGAATAATATATATATCACCTCAAATATCCAAGCTTGTATCAGACAGTGAGTTTTCTTACAAACAAAATCACCGATTTATTGTTTTCACACATCTGCAACGGGGATTTGGTAATGAGATGAATGTTAACTGGTTATGTGTTGTAATAAATGTGTATTTATTGGTAAGATTGTAAATGTTGTAAGAGGTGTAAACCTTCAGTGCTAGACTGGACTAAGGGCTTCTGATAAATTTCTGGTGGAAAAAAGCACCACAAGACAGAAATTGAGGCCTTTGCTAGTCTAAAGCCTAGTCCACACCACTAGACATGTTGCGCGATTTTGGTCTCAGAGACGGTGCCTAGCGATTGTCTATAGACAATCGGCGTCTACTGTCTCGTTGCTAGACCAAAACTCGCATGTCTATGGTTTTCCATTTGAAATGGTAGACACGGTAAATCGGTGGACTCGTTGCGCAACGTGTCTACAGTGTGGACGCTAGACCGAGACAATAGACGGTCTAAAGCCGGGTTCCCACGGGGAGTGAAGACTCTACAGTGCCACACTAGAGTGAAGACTGTTGTGGCCCACGCCTGGAGGGGGGAAGAAGAGTGAAGTAGCGGAGGAGCGTGGAGAGTTCACACAGGATAGTGATCACGCTTCTAACTTCAAAGGTTTTAGCCGCGGGTGGAGGAGAGATAAAAAAAAAAAAAACAACGAGTTGCCTCTATGAAACGGGTGGGGACAGGAGTATTCACGCCTGAAAATCAAACATGTTTGATATGAAGAGTGAGCGGTAGTGAACTATCCTCACGTCCGGTGAAGTCAGAGGAGAGTTCACTGCGACTCGTTCAGACGGGTCGAGTTCACTCTTCAGAGCGCCACTGTAGAGTCTTCACTCCCCGTGCGAACCCGGCTTAAGAAGACGTCTATAGAATTGTTGAGCAACATGTCTATAGACAGTCTAAGGCCGTCTATAGACATGTTGCGCAACGTGTCTACTAGTGTGGACTAGGCTTAAAGCTTTATTTCTCTGAGGTGTATATAGCTTTCATTGAATATTCTTGACTTAGCTATTATTTAATCTATCTCCTATTACCTTAATAATTTAATAATAGAGGATATTGAATCTAGAGTAGTTAATTCTTAAATGCTTTTAGTTTAAGATTAAGCTATGTAAAAGGGACCGTCGCGTCGTAGCCCAGTGGTAAGCGTATTCGCTACTCCACCTGAAGACTCTGCTGACTGAACCTCCGATTCCAAATTCCAGAGAGGTGAGGCATGTTTCCCACTGATTATCACGTTGAGTAAATGAGGAAAGTGGTTGGATCCCCGTACTGCAATAACCTAATTGATGTGTTGATCGGGACGAAAAGAAAGAGCAAAAAAGGTTTTGTAAAGATCAAGAGCGTCGCAGCACTGCTAGGTTTGGCTTCTCCTATTCATTTTTTTAACCTTTTGTTATTGGTTTACAGTCATTATAACTCATACACTTTGATCATAACCTCGTGGCAAAATGCATCAATATTGCATGGCTTCTCATTCAAAACCACTGGTAAACATGTTTGCACGAAGCCTTTTTTCCGCTTTAGGCAAACAGGGTTTTTCTTTAAGTGATGTTTTTTTTACAGAACAATAGAAAAAAATACAATAGATGTCACCCTTACCCAACTGCTCTAAATTATAGTCTAGAAGTCCTAGCATAAAAATATCGTGCGGCTACTAAATTCTAGTTTTGCTGTGATAGCTAGAGATTGATAGAGAGAAATTTGGCTATCCGATTCCCAAAGTATATGAAATCAAACTATTTGCTTCATGGAGAATGATGGCCATCACTCTCATGATGGTTAGTGATATTGACTTAAAGTAACAACAAATTATAATTACCTGCGTTTAATATGTTGCTTCTATGCTACCATCCTTTTGATACGAATAGTATTAGGAAGGAATTTTCGGAAAATAATACCAAACCTTTATTGTATTTGTCCTTATGAATAGCACTTGGGGCTAAGCATCAGAGGGAAATTTTATTTTTCATACCATACCTGAAATATCTACTTCTTTTAAAACCTCTATCACTGCGATAGTTAGTCTTATTTATCTAAGCATTGAACTAATAGTTTGCACTCAAGTTTCAGAAAGTGAGGAATCCATTAATTTGTTCCGAAAAAACAAGCAATTATACCACAANTATATAAATACGTGTGTATGTGTACTCTTAGTTAAGAGAGAAAGTCACAGCAAATTCGCTTGTATCATTTTACAATTAATTTTTCATTTATTCAGCTCCATAATGCTTAAAATTTACAACAGTAAAATAACAGAATATATTTAAATAACAGTCCAAGAATAAACTTGATTAGTTTAAAATATCATGATAATATGAAACGTACGATACAGACATAGGTTTCAATCATTCCAGTATCAGTTGACTGGTATTCAGAAAAAAGAATATTTAAAAAAATACGAGTACTAAAGTTAGTTACATACTTAGTCTATTTTAAGATCCGATACTTTCCGACATAGATAAATTAATTCAGTTTCGATTCGAACTTTTATTGCCGAAAAAGCGTCCACTTTTTAACCAAGAAAAAAAATGAAGTGGGAGAATTAAGAGTATATCTTGGTTGAAGCGATTTAAAACAGCGTAAACTTTTTAAAACTAACTTCAGATTTCAAGAAAGAAGTAATGAACTTAAGAATACAACGAGAAAATACATCAATTCAATCTTATATCTCCGACAATGCTTCCAGTGTTAACCAAGAATCAAAATTAAGTGGTAGAATCAAGACGAATTCTTGGTTATCGCGATTAAGAAAGCGTAAACTTGTTAAAACTAATATCAGATTTTATGAAGGAAGTATCGAACTTAAGAATACAACGAGAAAATTACATTTAGGTTTAAAAAGTAATTTTGCATTGGGAAGATTAAGCAAGCGCCGTAAGAATTAGCGATTACGGTAAGAAAGCTTATAATATAGGCATACGTGGTTAGGCTAGAAATCGGTAAAATACGCCTCAAATTCAAGATATATTTAGGAATTTACAGAGACTACTTAAAAAGCATTTCTTTAACAAATCTAACCAGATTTTTTTTTTCCGTGACCACCACTTTTTTCCATAAACTTCTTCATTTCGCGAAAAAAAATTACTGCATCCTAACCTAAATGTTATGATGTAAATTTTTAGTGAAATACCTCTTTGATGAATTTGGGCAATCTTCATCAGGAAACCTTGTGATTGTAATTAAAAGGTAGTTTACGGTGCATGTGTTGGATATAGTCCTCAAATGTCCAAATTTGACTTCTTGTAATCTTTAAAATCCTAACAATGTCTACAAATCTTACTAAAATATACCAAATTTTTTAAAACATTATTTCTTATAGATACATCAGATTTCAAATTTACTATGACGCAGTCTTCATCAGGAAACCCCGTGATTGTTATATTGTAAGGTAATTTACAGAGGATGCGGATACTCCTTAACTGTTCAAATTTGACTTCTTATAAACTTTAAAATCCTAAAACTCTCTATAAATCTGATTAAATAATATTTGATTTTGTTTTAAAGCATTCATCATGTATTGATTTATTGCTTAAGCCATTTGAATAAGAAGTCTTATGTATTTAACAAAGTACGTGGACTGTATATTATATAATTACAGGCACAGAAGCCTTCTGATTTGCCGAATTATGTTAAAAGCAAAATAAATAAATTTATTTTATATTAATAATATGTATATATAAGAAGACTATATTTTATCATTTATAATTTTTATTCTGGCAATAAATGGTTATTTATTTATTTACGTGGACTGTATATAATAAGTAAAAAGGAATAGGATAAGAAAAAAATCTTAATTTCTAATTAAGATTAAAAGTTCAATAAATAAATCAATAAATTGGATTTGTTTATCTATATTTTCGCATAAATAACAACACAATACATTACACTGGACCCCAATCNAAGAAAAAAATAAATAATAATAATTAGCATTTTGTGCAGTGCACATTATTATTTATAGAAGTAACAAGCGATTTTTAAGAGCTTTGCGATATAACGCTCCTAATGTCAATCCTAGTAAACATAAATTAAACTCTTTTTAACGAAACTAACTTCCACACAAATATCGTACTAAATTTGACTTAAAACATACATTTTAATTTTTTATAAAATAAGTTTTTACGAACTATACACATTGCATTAACAGTCGATGAAATTCAGGGACAGAAACCCTTGGAAGGGAACTTTTAAATAGGTTTTTTAAACAATAAAACAAATCTAGATCTTTTTAACAAGTTCTAGATTTTAGTTTTTGTCTTTTTAAGATCGATAACAGAATAATTGTCGGAGTGCCAAAATTGCTTATTTGGAGCCGAAATAAAAATGAATACAGCTGACAAAGTTGTAACAGAGTGTAGGCTTCTCTCGGTCTATATACGAGTGTGTTCATTATGTACAATCAGTTGCGTTAAGGGTTCGTCTGTGAAGAGTGTTGGCGGGTAGGGGGGGAAGTCGTAGGGCAAAAGTCCGTGGCCTACCAAACCAAACCTTCGTTTTGCAAAGGAGGAGCCTCGCTAAAACTGTTACTGCTACCGCTAACTCCTGTAAAATACAGATAAGTCCCTTCTTACTTATCTACTTTCCACAAAATCTCGTAGAAATTTTGCAAAAAAATAGATATTTATTGTACATATAACATTTATTTCAAATTATGTGCGACGATTTTAATTATCCATTATCCATCCCATTATCGATGGCGTAATTGTTTCATCATTAAACCTTATTCCGCAGAAGGTTCAAAAAAAAAATATATATATTTTTAAAAACATTTGTAAAAAATTTCATATTTCTGAAACCTGTAAGTTGTATTCTTCAGAATTTCTAATAAAATTCAAAGGTTTATAAGTTCTTAAAATTATAATAGCGTGGCACGAGTCTAATAATTAATATATGTGCCGGAAAAAGCCTCTATGGTTGTGTAAATCCCGAAGTTCCGAACCCCATTTTAAGGATTATTCACAGGGTAGCTTGATTACAATTTGAGTCATTAGCAATTTGGATCACGTTATTAGGAGTTTCCTCTAGAACAAACCTTGATGAATGATCGGAATTCATATGATCTTGGAAAAAGTCTTTTCCGGAAAATCCAGTGTTAATTGGTTTTTCCATTTAAACTGATAAAACCCCATCGGTATTATTGTAAGACTTTAAATATAAAATGAATTCGATAAATCGTGATTTTGTAAACGGATAATACCCCTGTCGTTTCTTTTTTTTTACAAAAAAAAAAAAAAAACATTTGAAGAAAAGTGACATCGGTTTTTACAGGACGTAAAGTTAAAATATAAAAGTTCCCTTCTGCCCGAGAACCCGTGAAAGAAAGAACCACCGTAATTGCTAACTTGTCAGCAAGGTTATATTTCATTTATGTTATACAGAAAGAAAAATAAAAAGACAGCTTGCCAAAATTAAGTTTACCGTTTTTAAATTATACGACCAACTCAGGTAATTTAACTTGTCGGATATGAGTTACAGCCGTTCCGTGTAAGAGAGCCGTCCTAGACTAGTTTTTGTCGTCGGCTTAAACAACGTGACTACCACTTTAGTTTTAACATCCGCAGAGAGTAATAAAAATAATTGTCGAGAAGGAAAATATATGTTTGATTCACGACGGTTTTCTTCACCCGTACCGAAAATCACTAGTATAATGTCCTATTTTAAAATTTCTCGATAATAATCCTAGAACTGAGTCGTGTCACCGACGTTTATTTCCGACCATCTGTCTGGACCGGGTGTTAGTCGACTTGGTATCCTATGCGGCACGTGCTTAACGGATAATAGGACTCGGCAGCTAAGTAGTACCTTGTGAGGAGATGAACTCGGGACTGGCGCCCCGATGGGGTACCATTTGGTCCGGTGGTGGAGGTCCCTGTCCTCCCATGAAGCCAGGACCACCTTGCTCGCCCTGACCGAGAGCTCCCGTGAACTCGGCTCCCATTCCTCCTAGTCCTTCGATACCGCCTCCTGAAACAAACAAAACTTCTATCTCAATCCCACTTTCCACCTCCCGTCATTACAAAAAACAAAACAAACATTATTCAACAAAAGTCCCATTTGAGTGGATTATTAATGGGATACCAATTAAAGTAAAAACACGGTTTTACGTTTTTTTTTCTCATAATATATTTTGAGTAAAATTAGCAACACGTGAGGGAAATGACCGTTGTCATCATTATACCTGATAATGTGCTAATTATGAGTTTTGACCCGTGGTAGACATTATTTAGGTGAGTGAAACATGCAGACATACACAACATTACACCGAAATTAAAAAGAGCTGTAAATCTCAAACAACCTTTTGAAAAAAAAAGAATAAAAGAAACAGTAAAAATACAAACGGTTCACTAGTGTTAACTGGAAAATTTGATTTTGACAGAAGTCGTGGCTTATTTCACGTCTGTTCATTGAAGAAAAAGAAGCTGATATAGAGTGTTACCGATGGACCGGAGCCATATATAATAGACGGAGGATCGTAGGCCGAGGTGGTCTTACAGTAGTAGTTGGAGTATGCTCGGTTCAGCCTCCCAAAGCCTGCGGGCCATCTTATAATGATAGCGGTCGCCCCTCTTTTTACCCGACCGATAAATAATATATGTTAATCAGTTACTATTTTGACAACGGCATCGACGAAAAATATTTCTCCCTCCTGTGGTCGGATATGAAGCCCAATTTACTCAGGCGTTTCCCATTCGTTTCTGTGAACGAATGGGTGTCCGATATTTTATCGCTTCCGAACCCCGACTTCATTATACCTACGTATATTATAGGAATGTGTTAAAGGGTGAGCGAGGAAATATCGACCGAGAACGACCGACATGACCCGAGCCGTCTAGAAATCGCTAATAAGCGATCGAACGGCTCGGAATATATGATAAAGGGTTTTCGGAGGTCTCGCTCGAATACCCGAGAGATCGGTACCTGGCGTCTCCGATTTTCGTCTTAATTGGCATAATATCTTTAGGGTTTCTCGGATTATTCGGTTAATGATACGTCCGCATCGAAACTTTGTTATTCCCGGTATAGGAATAAGGCAATTATACAGGTCCAGGTATTACGTACTTCGTTATAGTGGATAGGTTGTGTGACAATTTATTTTTAATTCAAACAAATCGGAGAATAATGAAAAACCTTAAGGAGTGATAAGTCTATTGGAATGGTCTGCGTTAAGTGGATGAGATATAATGTAACGGAGGCAGGGACCAGCTATATGGTCGAAAATCCAATCATCTTCCTTCTTCAAATTGTTTTTAATTAGGTGAAATCCGTTTAGTTATTAAAATTATTATAACAACAGCATTTCCAACCGATACTTCTTTAATAATATCTGACAACACAAGATTTTAGACTTCATAATCGTAAGTTCGTAATTTTGACTTTGATCTTACTTTGTAATAATCCAAATGTTCTATAAACAGGTTAAAACTATGTCAGTCTCCTAGGTATAATCCTTCGATTTTGTTTAGTTATGTAGGTATATAATGCGAGCTTCACTATGAAAACAATCTATAAGCGCTTCCATGTAAGCGTATTCCTCTCTAACGCTTAAATTTTCAAATGGCAATAGAGAAAGTAATTAAAAAGTAAAAATACAAAAATTTTGTTCAAATAAAAATCTACAACAATAAAAATTCATAATACAAATGTCTATTGCATTTATGTTTTTATAATTCAAATCTGAATTTGTTATCAAAGATTAATAACTCGAAAGATGTGAGTTACTCTAAAAAGAGTACAAGGTTGATGTTATAAATTAAACATTAATGCATATTCAAGGAATAATTTAAAATATGCATACATTTCTATGTAATAAAGATTTTTTAAGGTGATTCAAACGATTTTGCTGAATATTAGAATAATTCTTTTTTTGTCTTGAAAATTTTCCAAAATATTTTTTTATCATTTAAAGGAACAGGTTTCTGAGAGTTCCCGAATCATGGTCGGCTTGAGCCCGTAAATAATTTGTCTAACTTTAACGCATAATCACTATTTTGTTTTCTGTATTTTTATTCCAATCAGTTCGAAGACTAAGGTCCTTCGCAAGGTAAAGGCTAAAAAGGACTTCATTTTGAATTCATTTATTCTTGTCGCGTATTCAAATTTTCGAGCCACTTAATTTGATTTATTATACGGGCCTTTGAAATTAGTGTTTATTAACATAATAATGTTATAAGAGTACCTCTTTACATAACACTAATCGTCCATCATAGTGTATAGTTTTTATTAGCGAGAAAATTCACAGTAGGGTACATTTTCAAGCCGGTGATTAATGTAAATTAAATTGAGAATGCATCTAATGAAATTTGGGCTTTTTAGATTCTATCGGATGAATGTGAAAAATCTTTTTTTTTAATGTATTCTTAAGTGAATTCGACTACTGTGGTCCTAAATCCTGTATCCAGACACCCTTAGGCCAACTAAGTGTTTTCATTTTGTTAAATAAATATATGGATGCAAACAAAACTGTATTTTTCGCAGTTATCACATAAAAACTTAACGTAAACTTTTTTACATAATACAAACTTAATGTGCAGCATACTACTACGAACTTGATCAAATATATATTACATAATCACCGACTTCTGCCTAAAGCTCGTTACTTTTTAACATGGTCACAGCAGCATAATAACGAGGTTAAAACTGTTTAGTAAATTGCATTCCTGGATGTAGTATATGTTGCGTACCTTGAGGGTTGAAGGAGAGTGGATTCTGGGTAGGTGGGTGCGGATGAGGTCCAGGAAAGAAGTCGTGGTGGAAGCTAGGCGGATAAGCACCGAAGTCAAACTTGCCGTCTGCAGAGAAGTAAGGGAAGCCTGGTGGCGCTTCGTCCATGGCACCGGGACTGAGGTTCATGGGAAAACCTCGCATTTTACGAGATCCACTGAAGAACGGTCCTCTGCCCATAGACGTTAGTTGTTTTAGCCTCCTCTCCTTACTCCTTTTGTTTTGAAACCATACCTATACAGACAAAATATCGAAATTTCTAAACATCATCTATTATAAAAACATAAAGCTTCACATAAGGGGTTTCAGTTTGCAACGTTAACGTATAATATATATTTATATAAAAACTAACTCGACAAAAATATAATAGGAACCACCAAAAGGACAACCATTTGAAAAATTCTTTTATCAAACTTGCTCTGGAAACATTTTTACATTGAAATGAAATATTCTAAGATTCATTTTGAACGACACCGTTCTTTTTATGGTAATTATCTCCGTGTAGCTGTAGATATACCTATATTGTGTACGATTTTTTTCTTTTTAATTTTCCACGCGTAAGAACCCAGAAAACGTTGGTGAAATGGTGCGTGAGTGTGTGGTAGGGAAAGTCTAGTACGTGTAATAATTCCTCGGGGAGAGAGGTCCTCAGGTGTTTTAATAAGGTGGTTTATTCAGAGGTCTCTGGCGGGAGGAACAGAGTCCGGAATCGATTTGTTCCGGGCGCCTATTGACCATCGGAGAACAGAGGAGCGCATAACACAAGGCCTTGTGGTCCTCTCGCGTTACGGGTTAGGACAGGACCCGAGGCGCTCCGCTCGCCTTGCCACCACAATACCGTCGCGCCTTATTACAATAGCCTGCTACTTGGCCTTATAAAGAGAAGTTTCGACACTTGTACCACACACAAACACTCCTACCCTCGGCACAATTTAAAAAAAAAATTGTAATTACACACGTTCCACCGACACAATGATCATGCTTTCATTTGTCGGTTTCTGCGTCGTACATTTGACTTTTGCCGATGTATGAACGTAATAACTTCTGACGAAAATAACCATAATTATAATTTTCAAGTCTAAACAAGAGCAATTTTTCTCAAATATATAACAGTAATGAAGTTAGATTGTACACTACAGAACGAACAATAATGTTAAAAAGATTGTCTAATACCTATGGTGAGAAGTGTTATGGCTGGTACCAAAGTGCGCCAGCCCCCCTTCGGATTAGAAAAAGGTTACGGTCGAAGTGCGCCAGCCTCTTAGTCTTAAAGGGTGAGGTCAGGTAACCCGGGTTATACCTCTTGCACCCCGTCTAAGCCCAAAGAACTTTGAAGCAGACTTCGAAATTTAAATCCAACAAGCCGTTCGAAACGTCTTACCAAGCACTTTGGAAAAATTCAGGCTTTTGGATTTACTGAGGACTACCGATGTTCTACCAACGATGGCCAATGATTAAGTTTATCTTCGGAGTACTCTAAATAGACCCTGAAGAAGTTGAAGAATGTTATATTGAAGATTTTATAAGCCAAAAAATAAGCCATCGCAATGATCGGTTTTGGGACTATATATCACCGAGAACTATATAGATCTGTCCACGGCTAAATTCCCAATACCAGTGTGGGATTCAAGCAGCCTAGCGTTGGTTGTTTATAATAATAAGGTGTCTAGATTTGAAATGTGATAATCATTTTTAATTTATTTATGAGTATTTACATAAATAAATCACACCTTTCAATATATATTTTGTATTATATTTATTTTATATAGACTTAATTGTATTATATTATGTATATTACATACGTAAAAGATTTTATTTTTCATGAGTAGTTTAATGTTAAGTTAATCTAAGCCCTTCTAATAAATATTAGCATTCACTTATAAGTGAGTGTAGTTTATGTAAGAAAAATTTCTTTAATTTTGATTTTGTAAGTATTTATTTTCATTTTGAATATTCACAAATTAAAGTGTATTTTCTGGCTCAATTTGGATTTTGTTCTTACGAGAATGTTCTACAGATTCTCCTATGCACTGAGATTTACAAGTGATCGCTATATCACTCTAAATAGTTTGTTAAAAGTAACTTCCAACTGCTTTATATTGAGTATATGGGAATATTGACGATTAGGCCTTCAGAAGCTGGTTAGAGGGCGGACTACCTGTTTCAATAGATGGGATTAACCCGGCGCACTTCGACCGTACCCTTCAAAAAGGGGCTGGCGCACTTCTACCGTGACCCGACCTTTCCCGGCGCACTTGGTGTACAGCCAGTGTTATAAGTCCAAAACTACTTAAATATAATAATAAAGTAACTCAACAACACAACTAAAAGTTAAAGAATGGGTGAAATTAATTAAATGAGAAAAGCATTATATTTGTTAGTATTGGTAAAATTGATGAATTAAGTAGTATATTGGGATCTATTTTCTTTTAAATAGTTACAATAAAGTTGAAAACAAGTATTTTATATTTAAGGAGGATAAGAAAAGTCTAATTAAATCCAAAAGTATTAAACTAAGATGTCTTCTTAAGATCATACATGATTACTATAGAAGGTTGTCTAAACTCCAAAAATTATTAAAGTCTGATTACATTCAGGGCTTCCCAATACACGATTTTTACACTAAAAACACTTATACCTAGTCTGAAAAATATCTAATAATTTTTCCCAATTACAAAATACATTAAAAATTAGTAACTACATTTCCACAGTAATCTCTCGGTTGCTCGTTTTAATGGGTTTTCCAAAAAAATTAAATAATAAGAACTAAATACTTTTGGGAACATTTTAATGCGGTCAAGGCAGCGTGACTTTTTAAAACTCTAATTACGAATAAATCTTTTTTTTAATTACTTCTATCATAGTCTAGTAAAAATTACATGCCTACATAGGTATAATACCTACGATAACAGAATATTATCGTAATTATAATCTTACTAACCGCAATAATTCGAAAATGGAAATTGAGCTTCAAATAAATAAATCCGATTTATTTTTTAAACTGACATCATTTTAATTTATCTTTAATAGCGATATGCATTCGACAATTTCTATAAAGCCAAAAAAGCGATAAAAATAAAAAATAAAAGCTAGATAGTGATGGATTTGTACGTATGTTCCAAAATAGGTAAATATTTTCGGAAATAACTACGCACATTCCGCCTTTAGATTTATCTTATTAAATTCTATAACGAAGGGAACTTAAAGCAGAAATTTGCTTATCTTGTCGCGGTCGAAATCCTTTAATTTTAATTTATATTTATTATTCTGATGATAACTATTGTTATCGTAGTTGAATTAATTTTTAATACAATCACCAAAATGTTTAAATAATATTAGCGCATTATCTTGGATTTGATAAATCTGTTAAGTTTGGTATATCAAGACTATAATGCTTAATATAATACAATTGTTATAGTTGAACATATACCACATTTAAATATTACATTAAATATCCTACTAAGTATATATTAAGAAACATAGAAACAAGATAAATTAGTGTGAATATACCAAAAGAGCAAACTTTAAAGAAGACGTCGATAATGATCTAAGAAGACTTGTTTTGCTCGACAATCGAGAAATATTAGAGATTGCATTGTTATAATGATAATATATTAAGCAGTAATTAATGCCAATGTAAGGGAAATACGGCTAGAATTACATGACGGGACCTGTTTGCTAGGATTGGGCCGGCAGGGACCGCCCCCACCCCTTCATCTTCCATTGACCACTGTTATTCCGAGATGATGCAATGATTGCCGTTAAAACAATTTGCTCGAAATACGTTTCGCTTGTTAGAGCCGTCAAAAAAAAGGCCCTGAAAGGAGGAATTATTTTGTAATTACTATACTCCGGTGTTATTAAGTGTTAAATCGGACGTGAATTTAATAGAAAAATAATGTTCGTACCGTTGTCCTTATTATTCTCTCGCTTGATAAACTTTATAATTTCCACAAATTATTAATAACAAGCGATTATAGTTATGTTCGCACATTTCCCCCCCGCGGGCCCGACGATTAACTGATTATTTTTAATTACGATAATAAACTCGTATAATTTTGAGAGGAGTTGATGGATGGCAAGCAATTGTTCCGTCACTCGACACATTAACGTGTTAAATCCGGCACTTGACTCTTTTTTTTTCTCTGTGACAAGTCTTTAATAGCATCACAAAAAATACCGATAAAATCTACTTTCGTAAACGATTTCCAAGATTAATTGAACTTTACTAATTTTAGTTAGAGATTTGATTAAATAACTTAAAGTTTCGTTTTGAAATTTCAAAGGGTTAAATAATTTAAATATTTAATTTTTTTCATTAAATTTTTACTCGTAGGCGTAGGTATATTATACACAAAAATAATAAATCTTAAGCGAGATTCGGACGAGGTTCAATCGGCTCTTTTAACGTATAGCTAGTAAAGTAAAAGTAAAACAGAGTACCTGTTGGAAACAGGGCTCTTTATTAAAATGCATGAGATATTAGCGCGCGATATACCTACATCTTTAGAATTAAATATTAGAATCGCTTTATAAGATTTTATTTCAAGGTGTAAATATTGTCATTATGTTATAAAATGTTAGTAGGAATCGAATGTAAACACGATTATCATGTTCGGGGACGACGTTTATTTAACGTCGCCGATGGACTCGTCGGATATCGGTCGAAGGGTGGTGTTACGGGGAAGGATTATTTATCTTCGGTAAGAGTGGCCAGGTCGTACCTGGGCTCGGCTTTTATAAACGTAAAGGCAAAAGCCGGTTTACGCTTCGAGACGAGGTTCGGTCCGGAGAGCGGTCGTTACGTATAGCCACACGAGTCCCTACGAGCCGACCTAGGTTGGAACACGGCTTCACGCAAACTCTATCAATTTTGTTGCATTCGGACATTTTTAATTAAAGAAATACATATTTTTTCGGCGTTAATACCGAGAAGAAGGGGATAGAGGGCCTTTTTCGGTCGACCCTTCTAAGTTTTAGCACGGAGAAGTTTCGCGATGCTCGGCGAGAAACGGGACCGAAGGCTGAGTTATATCACGGTGCGGGTTTCTCGGCTCGGTCTGCTCGCACGCAAAGGCCACATGCAGAATTCCCTTGACTCTATCGAATATTCCGATTTCATTATCACTAGCGACCCGATACTTTCGAGAAAATACGTTTTTTACTGTATCGTCAGAAATTTAAACTGAGACGCGAAGATCTTCGACGATAATTAAGTAAATTTTTAAGCGTAAAACAACCGAGTGTAATTCGTCACTCAACGTCGTCGCCTTTAAAACGTACGCTCTAAGACAATGACATATCGGTTTAAAGCAGTCGTCCAATAAAGGTTAATTGTCACTAAGAGGGAAACTCGTGTAAGGAAGGAAGCATCTAGTAAACACATGCTAAGCCGATGTTACCACCGGTTGCCAACAATTAGCACGACATAATATCGTCCTGGCAGAGAGTGACGAAAACCCGGCCGCATCCCTATTAGCTTCACCCTAGCACAGCAGGAAACTATAAATACAGTCAGGTGCCTTCGTCGAGACACGGCTTCGGAACCGCTAATGACTTATAACTAGGGCCCTTCGTCTTCCCACACAACTCACCCCTTTACGAACCGTAAAAGCTCGCACAAAACGCTTCCCTTACTTCAGATAATCTGCACTATTCGTCAGACGAAGCACTCGATACACTTGTTTCTACGTCCTAATTTTCTAAACGAGTCGATTTAAGGTCTCAAAATAGAATGGAAATTCGTTAAGACTAATTCGACTTAAGTAGTCTATTTATTTTAAAGGAAAATGACCCAACTGGGAAAAAATAATAATTGGATTAAAATAAGTAAGATAAACCGGTGTTGATAATTTAATATGTTACGGTTGTCGACACAATGTTAACCCGGAATAGAAATACGAGTTACCTGTAGAATTTAGGTTTTAAATTAAACTCGTTTAAAAGTAATTAAACCCGAAGAGCTCACTGTTTTACTATGTTCTAAGTGATATTGTGTCCTTGAGTGAATTATTTATTAGCATAGTTGTTTCATTTTTTTATGTGAATATGCATTGTTTAAGGACGAATAAATTGTTATATATGGTGGGATGGTTTCCCGTATTAACGTCGTCATATACAGGGTAATAAGCCGGAGGATTTCACCGGTCTTATGTCCCAGTTGTATTCCCATGTATCAATTTTCTTCGTTACCTCTTTTCTTTCTTTCCTTATCGATTTCCGTTCCGTACGGCCTAGAACACTCATTAGGAACCCGACTTGCTCTGTACTATCAGGTTTTTCCATTTTTAAACTTCCCATGCCGGTCATTACCCTGCAATCGACTTCCACCTTATATCTCACACTCTGCAAGTCTCACATCGGTATCACTCTACGACCAAAAGGTCCTTCGACGAATTTTGAACTTATACAGGAAAAAGAATTATAATTTGCAAACCAATGTTTTTAACACGAAACTCATAATGGTATCTGAAATATTAGAGTGTTAATTAATAATATTTTAGTGTTATCCATTTATACAAATATACATAGATGGGTAAATTTTAATCTAATATAATGCTACTGATGTTTTTTTCTGACAAAGACAATAACCGATCAAAACATCACAAGGGGTTATTAAAGGATAGGGGATCACGGTCACTTTACACATCTAGTCGATTGTGATCATCATTTTGAAACATGTCTCACTTTTCTGGGATTCCAACTCACCAGATATGGCGATCTTTAGACCAAGGTTTTAGGCGTGTCGTTCAGGCATTTTCTGGTAGTAAGATATGTAAATACACACTCACACACACACATATATATATATATATATATATATATATATATAAAATGTATGTTTATGTGTGTTAAAGATTTGTTCGTTATAGACATTAAACATATTTGTTGCTGTCGATTAGTAAAGAACTAATAAAAACTAGAAATTTAACAAAGAGGTTGTTTGTAGTAAGATTTTAAGGTTAAAAGGAAAGGTTTGTTGAATGAATTAGTCATGGTTAAGCACTGAGTAAGCTTCGATGTCAAGAGCTCGTCGAGCGTCCACCAATATTAATAAACGCCTGTTCTACCAGCAGACCGTGAAGAACTGTCGACAGACAAAGCATTAATATACTAATACAGCTGGTAATTATCAGGCGCAATTACTGAAAAAATGTATCCCTGTTTTGAGTTTAATATAAACAACACCTATGTTGCTGCTGTCTAATTTTTGACAAATACAGCAAGATTTCAAGTTCTTAACTGCCCACATTTTGACAATTAGAATAATTTCTTCCAAAGATTACTTTTTTTAAACAAGAAATTGTTAAATAAAATCTATTTTTAAATAATCTTTCGTTCTAGAAAATTATAAAACAAAATTTGAGCTTCTATACATATGTATTTTGACACTTAAATGCTCAATATATATTCATACTTGATACTTAAATGTCCCTTATATATTCAAATTTGATATTTCTTTGTCTCTTCTAACTCCACAATTCTTTATCTCTTAAATGTTCCATCATTTTTTATCATAACACTAAGTAATTAATTATTACATCTTTTTAGTTGTAACAATATTCGGTGATAAAGATAATATTTAGGATCAACTCTATTTTTGCCATTACTTTAATCATATAACACATAAATTTAATAATTTCACTTTTTACATGTGATTAGAGGCGTTTTGTGAACATGAAAAAACGTCGATTTGATTGGATGTTTACTGGCTTAAATACATCGGTGATTTGACATACTTTAATTTCGAATAAATAGTCAATTGACCGATACATAATATGGAGTGCACTTTTGTTGTGATAAGAATGTTGTCGTTAGTCTCAAATTAAACTGGATAGCGTGTTGGGAAGTTTTTAAGGTTCTTCTCGTAAGAGGTAATCGATGTGTAGAGTGCGTGGCTGCCCTTAGCGTGATGTAGCGTCAACTCGACACCCGACGGCATTCGCTGATCATTCGATCACCTCATCAATAATAGAGAACACTTGCTCATACTGCCTCCAGCACTGATTACATCTCTCGACCCCTCTTCTAAAACCCCGTCATTCCTACCACGCACCTATCAGGAAAAAGGTCCCCTTCAGACCGATAGTCTGAAACGCCACCGTAAATCGATTCTTACCAGATTCTTCTTTTTGTTCCAAGTTCACCTTGATTGAATTCGCAGGAATCCAATAAACACAGTTTTGTCATTCCACGAAAATTCATGTTTATCTCTTTTCTTATATAAATGTTCATTCACTATTTTAATATCGGACTTTATTAGGTAATAGAATGAAATATTTTTTAAAGAATCTAAAAATATTGATAATGTTTTTTTTTTTTTTTTAGATATGTTTTAAATAGATCCTAACCATCTATTTATTAAAATCAAAAAGAAAATGTGAATGATAATATTAAGCCGAATATGGAAATTAATTTTCTTCTAATCGGGTATTTTAATAGCGAGGCAATAAGAACACTCTCCGAATTAATTCAGAATTAGTAAGCTTCAGAAAACTCGCTCCAAATTACTAATTTATTAACTTATTAATTTTTAGTTCAAGGTTATACCAAGACATTGAAGCTTCCGGGTTAAAGAACGAATATAATTTTTTAAATACCACTTTTTGTCGAAGAAGGACTTTTACAAGTTACGGAATAAACATTTTTACGACGGAATGAAAAGGTAAGAAGTAGATTTATGTTGTCTTAAAGTTTCGCAGTTGATAATCCGGCGAGCTCTAAGCCTCGCACCGGCTTGCTTCCCATCGGCATTAAACAAAGCCCCAGACGATCCGTCAAGAAACCATCAAATTTTACTGCTTTCGTACGGATCAAAAAACCGCCTCACCGTCCGACACGACTCTCTCCGTAGCTCCGAAGGAAAAAAATAATTATTACGAAAATAAACACAAAAATAATCTGTCCCGGGTCTGGTTTTAACGTCGCCACTAAAGGGGACTCGAAAGGACGGCCGTAAACGGGCGGCCCGAGAAGACCCTAAATAGGTGTCTAAAAATCGGTTCGTCCGCCCGTAATGTCGAGTACGTCCCGATAAACGAACTTTAATACCCCGATGCCGGTGCGTTAAGTTCATTTAGTTAAACACTCGGTGCGCTCGGGCTCGGAGGCCGAACTCATTCGCTTCAAGACCGCGTCGAGTAAGAAATTACTTTTCTTACATCCTGTGACAAAATAAATCGTCCACACTTACCAGCGCCTCTCGAGGAACATGGTCATTTATTTTTTAGTGCCACTTTAAACCCGAGGAAAAACTATAAAAAAAAATAAGGGAAAATAAGCAGGGAGTGATGAAAATCGCAGAACTAATAACCAGAATCGAATTATTTCTACTTAAACTCTTACTTATTCTCTTCCGACATTAAATTGAAATTATACATCAAATATCTGCATTGTGAACTAAAATACTTGCGTTGCACAATGGTTCCGAGTTCCTGTTTCAATCTTAAAACATAAAACATATCTTAATTTGTCTCTAAATTATCAGAATGTTTGCACTGACGAAGATTAAGTTCGTAGATAAATTATTATGTGCACCTGGAATACAACAGCATAATTATCAATTACTTTGTTTGGATTTATCAAATGATTGATCTTCCACCTATACTCTATTATTTGAAACTCTCGTCTCATGGCGCTTTAGAGCAAGTACGTAATTGGAGTTGGAATTCAAAAAGACGTTTTTCTGTAGGACGTTTATTGACAATAATTAAAAAGCATGAAATTGAATAGCTAACCTGAATAACCCTCATGGGTAGTCCCGTTTCTTTTGCCAACTGTTCCCTTATATGTCTCGTAGGTTTCGGTGTTTGCGAAAAGGCGGTTTTTAATATTTCTAGTTGTTTGGCTTTTATGGTGGTTCTAGGTCCTCGTCTTTTAGAGCCGGAGTTGCCGTCGTCCGGACTTTTATTTTCCGTTTGTGAGTCTCTTGTTTCCGCGTCACCGTCCAGAGAACCTGCAACAGAATCCACGTCTAAAATTACTTAAAAAATACCATAAACATTCAAACAATTAAAAAACACTATTTATCAACAAGGCAATAGTTATTAAAAATAGTTTATTGAAACTATCGGTCAGTTAGAGCTTGTACAATCATTAAAATAACACTTTTCGAATGATGTAAAACCACAATTGGAGAAAAAACGATCGTATCTGAAAAAATAAACTGTTTTGCTTAATGACCACATTAATATTATATTATATTTAATGGTGTACTCAAATTTTTAATATCATGTTATTATTTATTCAGTTAATACTGTAAACATTTAATATCATAAAGAAATTAGCCGTGGTTTACTATTATTAGAATATAATATGTCCTATAATAAACCATCTCGGACATAATAATAAAAAATATATACATATAAACAGTCAGACGTAAAATGTACTTAGAATTGATTTGGTACTACTGATCTTGCCATGTACGTAGTATCAACGTGTTTAAGAGTCATTGTAATTTTAATTTACGCGTCAGAATTTGAACACAGCCCAGCATTCATTATAAATAAATATTTACCTTAGAGTCTGAGAAAGAAAAGAATAAAAGTGCACGTTGTTTAACAGGCAAAATAAAAGTATAGAGTGCCCCACTCTCTACTCGAGATAACCGGGTTTGTTTAATAAAGAAACAACTAAAGGCAAAGTGACACGAAGCTAAAGAGGGATTTTTTTATTCAATATAACGTACTACGAGAGTTTTATTAGCCGGACCACGAGAGTTCGTACAATTATTCTAAGAAGTCGTAACTCGTGACCACGTCTTTCGAGATGTTTTTAAAAGGATCTTTCTTCATAATTTTAAATGCCTTTCAAAAAATGAAATTACATAAATATTATATACGTACAAGGCTACTCCCCAGAAAGAGCTTTCATAAAAAGTGTTGACTTTTTTTCCACGAGGACATGTTCGGTGGGAAGTGAGGACTCGGGCCGGGGAGCGGTCGACCCGACGACGAGATGTATAAACGTCCGGTTTTAGAGCTGCCCCTAGTGGAATTAATGTCGGCATTAAGAACCCACAGACTCCCTGTTCCTTCCACCAGACCGTCCCTCGTTTATCCGTACGGACATTTATGTATAAATTTATAAACATTTAACGTTAAACAACAGATTAGTTAAGCGACGGTTCCCTTTCAGGCCTGTATTAGAACCCCGAGTGGATCGTGTAACAGGATAAATTTACGCGTCTCACATTGAGGGCTATTAAACGTGACGATTCCGAGTCAATCGACTTTTTCGCAACAATGTTAACGACCGCATTAACGATAACGGCACGGATCCCCAAGCCTTTTTAATACTCCGCACTAAATAAATCATTATAATTTATTTCCGGAAAAATATAAAACAATATAATGAAAACTGTCAAATATACGATATATATTTCAACTACTTCGAAAAAACCGGCGTATAAGATACATTGATTCGATCGCAAATTATAAAAATTGAGTCAGTTCTCCGAGTCAGTTAAAGAGTTTGTGAAAATAATGTACCAGTAGGAAGTCTTAACTACAATAAGGTCTTAGTGAAAACAAATTTGGACAGTCGATAAATCAAACGTTATGATGTGCGTTGAATTCACATCCCGATGATATAATTTGGTGGACCGTAGAATAATAAACCATAAATAATTCCTATTTTTACTAAGGTGTTTACGCTAAGAAATATGTATTTTTTCTTTAAAGTAATATATATGTATCTATAAGTTGCTATATACTGCGGTTAAAGAATATGGTCGACTGTTACAATTCGCGTCGTTTATCTAATTCACTAACACCAGTGTGAAGAGAGAAACGGTCAAACAAATGCAAATGCGCGGAATAATGGAAAGAACAATAAACCGTACGTATTTGCTTTGGTATTGTGCCAGAATTAGTGGGTGTCTGAAGAGCACAAGCGGACGTAGTTACGAGTGGTGGCGTACGCCCGTAGTATCCGACGGCAGCTTCTGCTCTGAGATGAGGTCAGTCGGCTGGAAAAGCAGCATCATTTTTTCCCCCTTGCGTCGTGGTCTGGCCACACGCTCTGTCACTTTTTTTCGACCCGGTCCGATACGAAGGACGGCCCCCGGACCGACGCCTCCTACCGGCCGGCGCGGTCCACATCAAAGGATCGCTTCACGGACCGAGAGGCCATCTATCTATCCCGTTCTCTCGTACCGACATTTGTTTTCTTTCAGTGCCAATCCCCAAGTGAAGTCTTTACCGCGTGACAAGTCATCGTTTTTCTTTCTTGTAGCTTTCTATCGGTGGCGTTTTGTTTGTACACGGTTCGATGTTTTTATACCTATACATCGAGACTAATCTCGAAAAGAAAAAATAAGATGCTTTTATTAAGGATCATTTCTCTTAGACTAAAACGAACGTCATGGACGTAAACGTTTCGTGGATCAGCAGACGCATAAAACTACGATAAAATATGAAATATTCTCAGTCAAATTATTTACTCTATCTATCAATCCAACTCTACACTTATTAACGCATCGTGCCAGGAAGTTAGGATTTAACAGGAGGTATGTAGCTATTTATTTATAGTACAATATTTTGGCTGTAGCCGGGCTAAAGTTTCAATAAACGCCATGAAAAATGTGAATCTCTTACATATCGTGGCAGAACGTTCAAAAAGGGGATGATACTTAGGAGCTAGATTGGTTTTCACTTATGTTCATAGTAGTACTATATTTCGCCGTTAGAAAATTATACATAAAATTATGTCGGATCTCCTAGCGGACCTAATGGTAATCAAAATCTATTCATGCTTCTTTTCTCACCTTAAGACCCATCTACTTTATCAATTAGAAATTGTATGACAGGCATTAAAATGTCGATATGTGCATTCAATGCCCAAAAACATTATTCAATGTTTTTCCATGAAATGGATAAATGGAGAATATTTTGTTTTCGTCGTACCTTGAACCCGGAAGAAATAGCAATACGTTTGAGAATCAGAAACAAACAGTTTTCTAGGAACCTTTAATGGTTTCGAATGGTTATAATTTAAGTCATAGGAATTGTGGACAACTATTGAGGACGGTTGTTGTCCTTGTGTTTATATTTGGAAGAAGGATAGAGAAGAAAATAAGATTTCAAATAAAGCCGAAGTTGAAAAGAAACAAGTCCTGTTAAGAGGAGAGACGATTGTGAAGAGTGCGACCCGGCCCGTGTACACCGAGGGTCGTTGCCTCGACAGATATAATTAGGCTTCGGTGTGCCCGAGACCTCCCTCTCGTATTATGTACATTTAGAACAATAATTGTCCTTATTATAAGGGGCAGCCCGAAAGTAGTGCGCGCGGCTATTATCCACCCGAGTCCGGCGTGTTGTGATTCCACCGTGTTGCGGGCACTTCGCGTCGGAGCTATTTGGGCAAGGTAAGGTTACTTGTAACCCGGTCATTAAAGACGGAATTATCTGTTATTGAAGTCGGTAGTAGTAGGAGGCAGGGTTAGGCTCGATCGTTTGGAAATTCCCCCCTAATAAGGAACAGCGGACACAAAAAACATAGGGGAACTAGATGTAATAACCTGGCGCTGACCGGTTCTCCACTAGTGATACCAGCCACAAACACTCAAACACTCTGCACCAGCCCATCACTACCCATTATTTACACACACGTAAACACTAACAAATATATATATA
>KZ651519.1:153203-164821 GCA_001010745.2 Gerris buenoi
TTTTTTTTTTTTTTTTTTTTTTTTTTTTTTTTTTTTTTTTTTTTTTTTTTTTTTTTTTTTTTTTTTTTTTTTTTTTTTTTTTTGTACAAAAAATATACCTACTCACGACCGGAATCAGTTAGGTCTGTCGAACGGTGCCGCATAGTAGAAGGTGTTTTTTTTTAGGTATGACTATAGTAAACGTAGATTTTCAGATGATAGGAGGTGGGCGGCGTAGAGTATTCGTTTTTTTTTCTCAACTTTTTAACAGTTTCACGAATAAAAAAGGTATTCCTCATACCTGAAGAACATCGTAAGCACGTGGCTTTCTCTGAGATGCACCCGACACAACTATTAGTAGAACCCCGACCCAAAGAAGCACCAAACCGAATCCGTAGATCTTGAGTCTAGACCTTTGAAACAAACTTAAGATGGATGTGTTTCTAACCCGTAGCATTTTGATGGTAGACAGCGTGTCCCCGTACAGTAATCGTTTCATCTCTCTTTTCACGATCTTTAAAATTATATATTTTTAGTAACTGTTATGTACGAAATCGTATTTTGTTTTTTAAATGACTTTATACTTAAATGCAATATTATCATGGGGGTCTGACTTACTTTTTCATAAGGGGGTGGCCCGCCGGGGGGGGGGGGCAGTCCTTACCGAGATTATTTTTTTAAATAAGTTCAACTTTAACTATATCGGACAAGTAGTTTTTAAGATATGTCAGTTTCCATAAATGTTAGACAGACAACCATAAATGTTCTCTGATGTCTAAAACAAATTTCGGTCTTGGAATTTTCGAATTCGGAGAATAATATTCGTTCTTCTCAGAAAGCTCGAAAGCAATAGGGGGGCTCACATCTCTCCTTGCCCTTACCCGATTGATGGTCGTTCAGCCAATGAATTTGTTAAATAATATATTTTGTTACTAATGATTTTTATAAGTCAAAGAAACTACATTGATATTTAACGTAAATTTTCCACTTTTTTAAAAAATTCTTGCAACTTAATGCATTTAAGCGGACTTTTCCCTTTGAAAAGCGGTAATTTCCCTTTGAGAACCCATTTCAAACTGATCATCTTATATCTAATAGTATCAGTTAATCATGTCAATAACTATGTTTTTTTCAGTATGGACAATTATGTTTTTCGCATTGAATTAGGGTAAATTAAAGTAATTAGTAAAAAATAAAAATATATTTAATCTTATAATCATGGTCCCAAAAACAATTTAAAGTCATTTATTGATTGAAAATTAGTTTTGAATTTAATATTTCAAAGCTATCACAAATGATACAGGTAAAAAAAGTAGTGTTTTTTAAAGATGTCTATAATTATTAAGTGTATTTGACATAAAACCGCTTACTTGTAAAGATAATCCTAATAATAAGTGATAGTCCTAATCCTAATAGATAAGTTAATAATAAGTGGAAGGCATTACTCTTAATAAGAACGTAGCCTGAGGTTGCATCCTCATGTCTTACGGGAATGTAATTCAATTTCAGTTAACTTGAAAGTGTTTATTTAAGCCTGGCAACAATCAAATGTCATTATGCTATGCCGATGGTTAAGATGTATTAGGTATTCGGTTTTCTTTTTTTATGGAGTAAAGTTGTTGGGTTTTACTTCAAAGTTGTTCACCATGGGGATTCTAATTTGTAACTTGTTTAAGGAAATTCATCCGGTCGAAGAAGAGAAGACACTTTAATCGGATATGTGGTGAAAACGATAAGCGACATTGAAAGAGAAAAAAGCGAGAAGAGGAATCAAGGTGATGACACTAAATCAGAGCCCTCACACCTGGTTTCTTTTAATCTACAGCTAATGTTCCGTGGCTGTGTCACCACTCCACCGGCTCTGTCTCATTACAAGCTCATTAGTTACGACCGTTCCGACCCCCCGACTTATCCTCCTTTTACAAAAACATCAAACATATTATCACCCCGTTTCCCTGTGGTAATCTCTTGTGAACACTTAATTTAAAAACCTGATTTATGGTCGTTTAATTACGATTGTGTATAATAACGCCTCTGTTTATTTAAAAGAAAAAAACAAATTTATAGACGCCTCTTGAAACTAATTATACTGCAATGTAATTCTTCGAATCTATTTCTAGATCGTGTTTCATATCAAAACAAACTCACAACACGTTTAGAAAATTCTAATTTACGGGATGGTAATTTGAATTTCTATTTGCAGATGTAACTCTCGTCTGAGCGACACAATTTAAAAAAAAAAAAAAAAAAAAAAAAACGGACGCGGGTTGTCTCGTAACTTTTACTAACTAAAATATCATAAAATGGTGGCAGATATAGGTTATAAATGAGAGAATATGGATAACAGAAGTATGGATAAGTTGTATATCTTATAGTTGGTGCCTAATATCTAATTAGGCCGCATTACAGCTCAATTGGCGAAATAGTTCCGAAATTATACAGCCAAGTTTCAGAGTCAATATTTTCAAAATAGCAGTAGATATTAAAACGAAATTCAGCTGAAATGTTTGTCTTATAAAGAGGTATATTTGTTTCCAAATTATAGCGCAGTTAGACATTTTTTCGATTTTTAAAGAATATGTGAAATGTTTGCTATTTTAGCAAAATGTGTTAATGAAATATGTATAACAAATGTATGATTTTCTGGGCAATCCAACTAACCGGTCATGTAAGGGATGATTAATTTACATACCCAGTTTGAACTCTCTAGCTAATGACAAGGATTAACTTTCTAAATCATTGTTAATTATTATAAGATTTAATTTCTTTCTTAAACGGGATAATGTTAATAAGTTAGATGTGGAAAACTTATCTAGAGAAGCCCTAGATAAGATAGTCTATTTTATATAGATAGTCTATTTTCTCGTTGATAAACTCAAGAAGGACATACCTTGATCTTCCGAGTCGTGGTCTTGGCCAGGTTTCGAAGGGTCACTAGGCGTGTGAAGACTCGAAGGTACTTGGTTGTTGTTACTCTCAGGAGGACCTAGAGAGTGTTGGTGTTTTAGGACTCCTGAAGACGAAGTGTCTTCTTCATCCTCGTCCTCTGAAGCCGAATCACCTGCACAGAGAAATTAAAAATATCTAGATCAAGTGACTATATATAATATTACAACTAAAGATACAAAAGTATAGAAAACAAACAATTAATAGATGGTATTTAAAAGAAAAGGATTTCATAATAACCCAAGTAGAATAACTGATCTAATAGACATCCCTGAGATATCCTTTTGTCCAGATTTTATCTTGACCATAATCGTTGGTCTATGGTTTCCCCTATTGTTATCCCGTTATGGATGCCTCATTGGGTCATCCTAAGGATGTCCATTGGACATCCTTAACGGGACGCTCACTTAAGGGTATCCATAGGACATCCAGTTAGGGGTATCCCATAGATGAGTTATAATTTATAAAGTATTTGCTTTTTAAGTGGACTTAACGATAGACAAAGGATAACGTTTTAATGAAAACTATAATGAAAAATACATTCCAATTATTTATAAAAGATAACTATTTATAGTGTAAGGTTTAAGTATTCATTTTTTTTTCACCATATCGGAAATGACTCTAGCCGAGTGGATAGAGCGTCAGACTGACATTCTGGAAGTACCGCTTTCAAATTCAAATGTCGCAGGGATATTCTAAAATTTCTGTTACTTAAAATTCAATCTTAGAATACACAAAGGGGTCCAACTTTAAGCATTTATACTGTTACTGCCGTACCTCATAATACATATGACCATTGTCACAACTTCATTATTATAAAAAAAATAACATTTTAAGCATCTAGAATATGTCCCAAATTCCTGCTACTTGGAAACTCACATAATTCTTAAGTGTTTGCAAAAAATATAAGATTCAGACGGATGCAGTGACCGACATTTCACGCTACAACCTTTGAAACATGATACAACTAATTTAGATTAGGTTTTACATTGATTGCATACTGCGTATTAAAAAAAAAAAAAATAAAAATAAAATTAGCATATTGGACTTATTAAGCATGAGAGATGATTTGCTGATAACTTGAAATGTTCATTTAAGCACCATGAGAAACTCGAATTATTAGATTGTGTAGGTTTTTGACAGGCAAACCGCTTGTTCTGCATAATTTTTCCACAAGAAAATAGCGAGTACCAGTGGTGTTAAAAAACTTATAATTATTAGCGTCAAAATAATGGGCTGATTCAAGCTTCCTCTATAATCAAGCGAGAACACGTGCGTTAGCGGGCCCACCGACAGAAAATTCCTTGATTTTTTTCATTTCATTTAGAGTTTCTCGAATGTATAATTGCATCTACCTAGCTCTATGATTAGATGCCATTTTAAAGCATGTCTTCACTAATGTATGATACTTAAAGACGTGATATGGACAAATCTTTGTTCCAAAGATGTTTTGGTTAGCAATCATTTTTGACAAAATTATTTAATTAGGTGAAACTGTAATTCATTTTCTTAAATTGAGCCGCGAGAAAAAAACAAAAAAAAAACCGAAAGATATAATTTTTTTTCAACTTGATGCCGATTAAGAAGTACACGGATATATAAAAAAAAACCGGGCACGCAGCATTTATCGTAACATATGTTTACCAAATTTAAACTTGCCGAATTTCTAGGTTATTTTATAGGTTTATGACGAACTAATATAATTCGGTTTTTTGGACCTACAAAACTAGGATTATGGAATAACCTCGACACCTAATAGCTATATAAACAAACCTTTCTTCGCAAAAGAAAAATTTTGATGGTCCATTGAATGTTCAAATTTGGTTTAGTTAATAGAATAGCCTCTACAAAATGTCTATTATTTGTTAGGTACTCTGCAGTCGACCACTATTGTTCCATTCTTTTAGTATGCCAAGGTAGTTTTACTTTGCAAAATGCGACGTGTGAATACACCGAGGGTAACCGATACCCTTACAATAATAACTAGGTGAATCCTGCGTCCGTTTCGTCAACGGAGGGCGATTACCCTGGCACACGCAAAAAGGGGATTAGGCCCGACGGATAATGTTTCTGTTATGTTTCAGGATAAAGGGAGGTAAGATGTGTTTTGTCAGAGGTAAAAGTAAAGAAAAAGGCAGAGTAATCCGGGGCGCGGGAAAGAGACAGGCCGTACAGGGGCGTTCAGGCGGAAACAGAAGAGCAGAAACTTGGGGATTAGGACCACCCATGTCCACGTTGTCACGGATCCTTCCCTCCGTCAAAAATATCGGATAGACGTCAACCATTGTCAAATATCGAGTTCGCGGTCCCTTCGCTCCTACTTAAGCCAAGAACTAAGCCCTTACTAGGATAAAGGGCACCTTGTACCTTTCCACCTTTTTAACCTTTTCCACCTGTAATACCTCTTTGAGGGAGGATTTAAAAAGGCTCTCTTTCTCAAGAAGAGAGAAGAAAATTTGTTTAACCTGTTTTCATATTTTCCGGTCGGATGGGTATAGGCCTATAGAAACGAGTGACCTGACCCAGATGACCGTGGCGGCGCACCCATCCTTGACTCCGGACAAGACGTAGACTCTACGAGATCAGCGACTGCACTAATCGACTTGTTCGTAATAACCATTTGCACGGCTCCGAGAACTCGAGATGTGGGAACTTATATTCTCTCGTAAATAGCTTTATTTTAAAGGGGAGGATTTATTTTACAGAGAAATATACGAGGTACGGTACTATATTCTACCCGTGCCGCATTTAAACAGCAATATGTCAGTTTTAATGTTCAACTCTGTTATTTAGACTTTAATAGATTCTTTTTTAAAGTGTTATGTTTATAATAAAAATATATAGTAAATCTTATTAGCAAGGCCTTAAAAGTTGTTTTCTCGTTTGATGCAACGATTAACTTTTTCACTTCACGGACGTAATTACAACTTGTTGTCTTGAAAGCAGTTCTTAGCGATTAATTATTATAATTAAGGAATTGAGAATGTGGTATTGGACTCCGCTTTATTGTCTACATACATACATGTAATTTGGCAGACTGTGTTAATTAGTCAGGTCGTTGAGCATTGTTACAAGCTAATTTAACAAAAATAAAAGTTTCATGCCAAAAGCAATAAAGAGTATATTTTAGATGTGTAGACAGAAACATGGTCTAAAAACATGATAAGAATGGAAAATTTGTGGTTTTTGAACACAATAAAAAGCGTAAACGATGCCTATTACCAAACAAATTTATTATGAAAATCATAATCAAAATTTATTTCATTTAGTGGACCAAGAAATCTTCTTGCAAAGGTCAAGATGTAGCCCAATTATTCGAAAACATTTATAGAGGTGTGATGAGGAAATTGAGGACAAAGTGAAAACAGTTCCCGCTTAATCTTTACAGATAATTGTAAATAAGCTATCAAGCGTCACATCAGATTATAACAATCTAAGGTCGTAAGGATTGAGGGAGTTAGACCTAGGAATATGCCCACTATCCGTTTGAGGATCTGTAAACAGGGAAGGTTTTTCTTTTTAGATTAAAACTAAATATATAGAATATACACGTACCAATTACAATTTATTTCACTTTTTGTATTTAGTAGATTTCGCAGGACGTATCATTGTAACAAAGAATAATAAAATTATTACATCGGAAAGAATTTAATAGTAAGTTAATAATATAAACAGCGATTATAGTGTACTCATTTTTTTTTTTTTTTTTTTTAATATTTTGTATAAGATGTTTGGTTATGTTCCAAAAGGTGACTTTAAGAGCAAAACATGTTTAGATTCTATTAATCCAGTCTGAATGATTGTTGTGAAGTTTTCATCAAGTCGTCAAGCTTGTTACAACTTGCTCAAGTCAAAAACTTTAATGACTGTAACTGTTTATTATGGAGCTGTCAAAGATATTACGTATCCGCCGAACAGTCTTAGACATTACGTAAGGGGGAGTTTCTGAGCTCCGTAAAGAATCGTGTCGGCATTGTGGGGGGTACCTGTATAATGTGTTCGTACTCGGGTACTATGTACCTTTCATATCTCGCCCTGAACAATGAACCGCTGATTGTGACACAGATCGTGACTGGGGGTGTCGCGCCTAGAAGGTTTCATCGGAATTCGATTCGACGATCTGTTCGTTAATGATAACAGTGATGTCCTTTAATAGTGTCGGCGATGAGCTCGTTAATAAAATTGAGTTTTTGCCATCTATAAATCTTATGCGTTTAACTGTGAATCAATATTTTTTTTAGGATTAGGAAATGAAATAAAAAAAAATCTACAACTGTTTTAGGCTAGTTAAATCTGTTTAAGGTGGCAGCAATTGCTTTAGTTTCATTTTCACTATAAGTATCGCAATTTCAGCGACTTATATAAAAGAAATTAAAACATATAGCGCAATCTAAACATATATAGTGTAATGCTAATAAAGAAATTAAGAAATATATTCAGTACAGACAAGAGCCTGCGTTAATACATCTATCTTACTGTATAATGGAAGGTCTCTTCACAAATATACCTTTGACACCTTAAGTTATGTCTAAAATTAGTGCAAAATATTCACTTTTATGGAAAAATAGTGTATTTTCTGACTATAAATCTAATGCAGTTTGTATTACTGTACTTTTTTTTCTTAATTATCAGATAATGAAGTCTACAGTCAAGGCTTGACAAGTATACAATACATATATAGAAAAAAGTTTAGATCTCAGGTAAAGATAGAAGTGAAAATAAAATAAACATTATATATCATATACATATAAACATATGCATCAGAAACCTGGGCTCTCACTAATGAAAACATAAAATCTTAGAGTAGCAGTAATAGAGTAGAATGCAGCATAATTTGTTGGGAGACACGAGAAAAGATATTCAAACAAAAAGATGGATAGATAATCAAATAGGAAATGGAGATGGGCAGGACACATAGCGCGAACTGTAGACGGTCGATGGACCAAAAATATTATCTTATGGTGTCCGAGAGAATTTAAAAGGAAAAGAGGAAAAGCAAAAAGATGCTGAGAAGATGATTTCAAAAAGATATGACGAGGAGCTACTTGGATGAGAGCAGCAAGTGACGGGATTATTTGGAATAGAATGACTAAAATTCGGTGACTTTTGGCCATATCCCATATAGAAAACTAAATTAAATAAAAACAGCAAGAATATATTTATTATATTATTATATAAGTCGGCAATGACATATTATAACAGAAAAGTGGTGTGATATATGATAAGCACACGTATAAAAATAAGAAATAATAAATTTAATGTAATTTAATAAAAAGCCCCTTCTCAATCGAAAAAAAGAATATAACATCAACTAGAATATTTGCGCACACTGATTTGATTAGATACCTATCTAACTATACCAAACCTATCTTCGTCCGAAGATAGGTTTTTATCCAATTCTAATTCGTTATATAACATTATGTTTACATTTTTAAGTCAAATCAACATCATATAAGTTAAAAGCTTGAATAAAATTAAGCCAACATTATGTGCATATAAGAACTATTTATGAAAACAAAAAAAAATATTTCTACTTTGAAAATGTTCGTTCATTTTTACAAAAGCTGATTATTATTGTTTTTAGTAGACATTTCTCCAACGGGGTTTTAGTTTCCCAAACATTTTGCTAGTATACTTTCCACAATGATGACTTTAGTAATAGGTCAAAACAAAGCAAAACATTATAAATACAATTGGAGACAGGTAAGTTAATAACTTATGAAACCATATTTTTTTAGGAAAATTAGACATTATTTTATTTGCCACTTTGCCACAACGTGGGATTCTGTGTAAAATAACTCTTTTTGTAGACTACTTATACCAATTATTTCTTGTTCAAAGGATAGCATTAGAAGCAAAAACCCCCGAGGAAAATGACACTAAAATACAACTATTAGCAACTAAAGTCCTTCGATGACAATTAAGGTATTACTGAATTGGTTTTTTTGGTGGAAAGAGCTTAAATTTTAAATTAAAAAAAAAAAATCAAGAGTCAAATTATGACGGCTATTATGGAGTCAAAAAGAAGGAAATAATATTATTATGGGTTTAATGAAGCACTGCTGAACGCAGAATAGTACATTGCAAATTATTTTCCTAGTTGAGAAGTCGTTAAATTTACCACGACTTAATCATTTCAATATTATATTCTACGTTTTTGAAATCGGAAATGCGCTGCTCTAATTTCAACTACTAGAGTAGTTTATGTTTTTTTTAAAAAATCCCATAACTACATAAAAATTATACTTAACATAATATACCAACAAAAGCTTTTAACCACCTCTAAAAAAAAAGTAATAAATATAATCAACAGGGTTCAAAATATACAATTCAACTTATAAAAATTAAAGTAGAATTGTAATAACTTCTTGAATAAGTTATTCAAGAAAGTTTAGAATTAATGAAAGCTGATAATTTATAATTTTGCATTAAAAGTTGCAGAAAACATTGCAAATTTTAACATTTCAACACTGTGCAAAATTAAATTTTAAAGTGTTCGGTAAATCGTATAGTTTCTACAATAATATTGATTTAAGGGGAGAAATAAGGAAAAAGTAAAAATAGAAGAGGAATCGTGCCCAGAATAATTTTCTGAAAATTAGAAATAAAATTCTTGGGATGATACCAAATTAATAAAAGATAATTCTAATTTTAACCCAGGGACGCGATTAAGCACTTGAAGGGAAAGGGATGTAGGAAAAAAAAAATCTCTGCTTTTCCTAGAAAGTTCATCGAAAATGCATCTCCAGTAGTCTCAAGAAATTACTAATTTGGGAGTTTAGCAAATAAGATTTTATATACATAATTATGTAATATACATAGTTAATATGCTACAAATAAACTTAAAAGTTAGCAGGTAAATAGAACCATAATAATCCTGCTTAATTACTAGCTCTTATAAAAATATACTGCTCCAATAATAGTACCAGGTCCTACACAAGTACCAGCTTGAACTTGAGAACTTGGAAGCTAGACGCTAGTTTCCTATGTAATGTAAAAAAAGAAAGAAAATGGTGGAACGATATAATTATTATATAATATATTAATACCCAAAATAAAGCAATTAAAACTTTGTAAGCACAATTGAATAAACTATGAGGTTTTTTTTCTCGATTTAATTAGAAATAATATGGGACAAGTGTATCTAATACAAGGCAACAACAGTACTGCTCTTCTTTATCGTAAAATCGATTAAGGTCTTTGTTGAAACCATGGTAACCGAAATCATTAAAACATTAATGGAAGATCGGTTTTTTAATGTATTTTAGTAATATACAAGTTTTTTTCTCCTTTTCACTGGGTAGCCCTTAACAGGTGGTTATAGAAAAAACTTTTCTTCCTATTAATTGGTACCACCAATTAATTTATAACTATTTATATGAGTTCTTTTTCTGCCTCTTTCTTTATGGTGCGTGTAATAGGTATTTTTTATACTCGTATATCCCAGGTATAATAATTTAGAAGTTGTGAATAAGTAATTGACAACCCATAAAGTAGTTTTTTTCCCAAGTTAAACTTTTTTTATTAAGGTAGATGTTGTGAAATATATATGGGTATTTGAAGGAGGTGAAAAAAGAGGGAATGCCGAATGGTTAGGTGGCCGACAAATAGAAGATTCTCATGGTAATAGAAACCATGTGATCCGCACCGCTAACATTTGAATTCACTAAATGCCCTGTTTGAATCGATGTGACTTGACCACTACTCCGCTTAGTGGTTTCATGACGGATAATTATTGATGTATCAATTTTATTGTGGTCCGGTCTTAATAGAGCCGGCTTTGGTACGAGAAGCCTTTTTGTCAGCGTATAAATCCGACCCGATAAATCTTAATATTAGGTGTCGCAGTGTCTTGTAAGATGTTGTTTGTAAGTTTTTTTTAAAGGTGATCAAAGGAGCAGGTAGGTTTTTGTGTGGGGCGGATAGTTGTGAGGTCGGGAGAGGGTCGTGCGTGTCCGGGCCTCGGCAACGCACGGAACCCATGATGTACGAGCAAAGGCTCGACTGAAAAATGTTACGATAGCATTATTAATAAGGAGTGGAGAGGCTTGGGAGCCGGGACACCGGCACCGGTCGGCCCACTCCGCGTCTTACCGCTTTCCCGGCCCACATAAAGCCGCTCTTATTCCCGCTTCGGCTTTCCTTTCACCTGCTCTTTTACTTGCCGAGACGTATTCGACACCGGTGTGGAGGACGATGGCAAGTTTACCCGGGCCGACCGGTCAGATCAGAGTGACCGGTGATGGATACGGTGTTGTCGACCTGCGGCTTCCCTGTCAATAGTCTCCCGTAGACGGAGCTGCGTTATTAATGATGATGGTGCGATAAGACAAGAAAGGACTCCCGCCTGGCGCCCGATCTTCCGGTACGCTACGAGCTGCTCTTTTGAAACCTGTACTACTCCGAGCTTTAATCACTCCATCCCAATATCAATTTCGCGCATTGTTCTTTCGTTTCTCTTCCACGCTTAAACACTTTATTCACCTGCAACTCGAATCTATCTACTACTAACGGCATGAAGTAAGAGTTTGAATTTTTGTTTTTTTATAATAATAATTCTATTTCCTGCAGCAAATTGGATATCCAAGACAATTGTGAATACAACAAGTTACGATGACTTATGACTTTACAAGGCGGTAAAGGTACCAGGTTACATATCTAGTGAACTATACAAAAATTTTATATATATATAT
>KZ651519.1:165653-181443 GCA_001010745.2 Gerris buenoi
TGTGCGTACGTATGTATGTATGATGTAGGTTCGTAAGTAAATAAACCTCGATAACAACATCGACTGTGCTTAGTGTGTGATAGCGACTCATCATAGAAGAGGTGTAGTTCAATAACCAAACATCGTCTTCACACAAAATAATTGTATTTGTAACAATTTGACCGGTTTCGGCTGTTCTAATGCAGCCTTCTTCACATAATCTACAAATTCTATAACATCGCTATAAATAACTGCTCTCTCTAACATTGCTTTAAGACATCGTACCTATCGAGGTGCGGTTTGCGGCATTTTTTAGAAATTTTGTCGGAAATACTGATGGCGACGATTCCGATTGTATCTATACTTTCCACACCGATACTTTTATATGATTAATGTTTAAAAAAATGACAATTTATACAAACAAATTTTAAATTGGCAACTGAAATTAAAAGACAGGATTGTTACGAGCCTGGCGAATCCCAAATGTGAGAGCGAAATATAATCATTTAAACCAATTTATAACTCATAAAACGATTGCCGATGTGCATTCTTATAAAACTTTGCTGAGTTTACAATAGAATAAGAATATGTTCATAAGTAATCCATTTCTGTGTGAAACATAAACAAAGTAGAGAGAGAGATGATGAAGATGAAAACAAGAGATAGGGAGGTAACTTAAAGGTTGCAGTTCTGAAACAGTTCTAAAATCGTTCCAACAGGCTCCTCTTTTTGAACCAGTTCTGAACTAGTCCTCTTAGACGCATGCGCATTAAAAAATCCTGAACTGGTTCTAGAACCGTTCTGGAATTGGCTGTTGGAACAAACCTTATGTTATTCTTAACCTTCCCTGCTTTTACGACACAGAATGTAACAAATAAACCAATGTGTCAACAACTCGTCTCTAGGAAGTACGATCTAACCCTAAGCAGAAACTAAGTTGTTAGGGTCATAGGCAATTTCTTACTCGACAATGGATGAAATGAGGGCAGGGAGGTTCCAGAACGAAACTGAGATAAGGTGTTAGATCTAGGAGAAAGGTACACGATGGTGAAATGGTGACGGAAGAACGAATCGGAAACAAAATGACAATAGTATAGACCCGTGTATTTCTAATATAAATATTTTTCTAGGACGGGTTTAAGAAATACTACTCCTAGGTATTAAGTACGTAAGAAGTAAAAAGAATATGTGGAGACAAGAAGACAGCTGGATAGACTTCTGAAGCCCCCAGTCAAACCTCGACCATAAAAACCGTTCACATAATAATCCCTGTTTATAAGGAGCTTGCGGTCTTCCAATAATAAAAAATGAAAAAAGTCCACAGGCTTTACTGTTTCCCCGGGTGAAGTTGAAAAGCAATAGATGTCGGCTTCTTTTAGTCCTGGGCTCGTAAACCCGACCTAGGACGGGGAAAAAAAATCTCCAGACCGCCAAATATATAAAATTGTATTTTTTATTTTAAATTTGTAAAATAATTTATTTAGAAAAAGGCATTCGGAAACCTCTGTCATTGGTGTAAGTCTTTGAAATGTCGCTAAATTTTAAACGGCAACGTTGTTTGTTAAATCGGTACGAAAGATATTAAAAATGGTTGAAATCGTTGTATAATCGTCTTTAAGAGGGATAGTGATTAACAATTCCAAATAAACACAATAAAATAATATTTAATGCGTGTTGTGAACAAAAAACATCTTCAACAAAATTCTAATGAGTAAAATTGAAACAGTTGGATCACAAAAAGCAGATTATTTATAATCGGTTTCTTTAATAATCAATTAACCCATTAAATTATGTGCAATAAACATAATTTTGAACCCTTTAAATTAATAATCGTATCTCTTTGAATACATTTCAGCTATTCTCCGTTGAATCTAAAAACTTGTGATGCTTTTGCATTAAATGCTTTCGATTTACAATCAAGCAACAAGAGTAATTTCACGCATTGTCACTGTTGCAAATTGTGTGAGCTTCTATCCGATTTCATATGGCTGATGGAATGACACCCTGATCATCCAAAATTTGGTTGGGCCAAGCCGTTCCAAGGTTCTGTCACGATGGATTAATATAATAATTATAATTTGTCATTTCACCACGAAACACACCATATCAAATGAACAAAAACTGCCATTGCATTGCAAACTAAGTTTTTTCAAATTTTGCGCACTGAAGTTCATCCGTTACTTTTATACAGTCTTAGTTTCCAGAACTAAAAGCAATCTAAAATAATAAGGAAGATATTTTAGACATTCTTCAAAACTATTTTAATATATTTCCTGATTCGCTTTAAGTGATTACTCTCATTAAAGTATATCAGGAGCATGAGTTTTGGTTCTAAGAAATTAATAACTATGTGCTTTAGAAAACGTCAAAGCCTCCTGCGATTAGCTAATAGGAGGCGCTTTGTGATGACTCAAAATGTGGTCACCAGTTCTTACTCATGCTATTAAGGTATATTAAAGAGCTTAGTTCCCGGTTAAACAAGTTTGATAACCGGGTCTCCAAGAGACTAATATATTATGATTTCTGCTAACCCACCTGACGACCTGGGCATAGATTTTTATGCATACAACGAATCCAATTCATTCAACTTAATTTAATAGATTTATAAGTTATAAATTGCTTTGCTACGCAAACAATTTTACACACTTAATTCTTAAATCTTTGTTGCAACAGTATAGAATCGGGTAATTCTGATAGCTCGATGTAAACTAAATGTAAAAATAAATATTATCTTTAGGATAGCAAAAATGAGTTAAGAGTAAAAAATAAATAAAATAAATTTAGAGAACCAACGTATCAAAAAATGTACTTCCATTGTCAAGGTATCAACAAGAATGATAAGTGAATAAATGAACAAATGATGAAAATAAAAACGAAAAATTGTCTGCAACAGTTTCAGGATTGTTATATCTGGTTTTGAAGGAGACCGCAAAGGCTTCCAATTCAATGCCATCTTGACTATTTTTTGCATTTTAGCCATACCTACATTGGAATAAATTTTAAGCAAATAGCGTCTCCATGAACTAAAAACTAGACCATTATGTTTGCGCTAAGTGTTAACTTATGTGAAAAATCAATACAGATCTTATCTTATTAAAATATTTTTTCGATAAAAGAAAAATAATTGAAGTAATTCTCCCGCGGAACGTCAATGCACTTTAAATTTTTAATTTAGAGGCAGACTTTTCTTTAGATGATTATTGTGATTATATACGGCAAGAAGTTTCAAAAGTACAATATTTGCACAAGCAGTAACTAATTTTGAGAGATCTAAAAGTTCGATTCAAACACTTGACTTTTTGTCGTATCTCCATCGGTTTTACCTTTAAATAAAGCTATAGATCTCAATCGATTATACCTTAGATAAACCTAGATTTTTTTGAGTTTCGGTAGATTTTGTACATTGCAATGTTTAATTTTTTGACACACTTATAGAACAGATTGAATCGTGAAATTCGGAAGAAATAGTAGGCATAATCAAATTTTTCACCTTTTTTTTTAATGATTGCCCATTAATTCATGAAAATGGCATTAAACCCGTTGCAGTCTTCTTAAAGTAGATTAAAGAAATATAAAAATTTTGTTTACATTTTATCTTTTATAGTTTTCTCTTTTGTACATTTATTCATATTCATCATACTTGTTAATACCTTGATGAAGAAAGAATTCATTTTGAAATTCAGTTATCTAAAGTGTGTATTCAGTTATTTCAGTTATCTATGTTTATTTATTCTCAAAGGCTCCTCGCTCATGGGAAACGCCGGGTACTTCTGCTGGTAAATAAATACATAATTATAAAATTACCTAGGAGTTGCAAAGTTAACAATACTCATTTATACAAAAAAACACGAACTAATTTCGAATATGTACCAACTACAAATTCTAGTGTTTGCACATTATTTTTTTATTGCAAACCAAGTTTAATAACTTCTTGACGTTTTTCCTTTAAAATTCTTCTGTTCATTAACTGATATTACATATTTACAATTTTTTCGGAGAGCTGAACTTTAAAAACGAAGATTCATGCACTCAAAATTTAAAAATATATCTGAAAAAGTTAAAATCAGGTTATGTCTATTGTTTCAAGTTTCGAGTTTGATTTATGTTTAATATATTTATATTAGATGTCCAGGTGCACGATTAACTACTAAGATATTTAAATTTATGGAATCGCGATGAGATTTTTCTTTTTACAAGCGGATGTAAAGAAATAAGATAATAAAAGATTTGTCAAACTACTAATTTTTTCCAGGGCTACTGTTTATTTTCTCTCAGAAACCCTTTATAAAATAGGGTTCTTGTTAACTCATTCATTAAATTTCCAGAGAAAAAGTAGTTTAAAAAAAAAAGGTTCAATACACTAAGAGAGAGACGGGTGACGCGGTCGGACATAAATCGTCCAAGCAGGCTTCACCTAAGCATTAATTTGTAAACTGATGCATTATGCAAACTTGATGCCCACTAATAGATCAGTCAGACAACCAGTAATCTATCGGAATTATACGCTTCCCAGGTATCTTTACCGACACCGCTCGCGACTCATGTATAATCAGTAGCCTCGTCGCTGGTTAAGAGCGACCCGATAATGTAATTCGGTACCGTCCGGGCTAGGAACGCCTACGGCGACAATTAAGGAGGAAACGTCTCAAGTTCAACATTAAAAGAATAAAGTAGGGTGATAATAGACGGCGCTTAAAGTAAAAATTATACCGCTAAATATACAATTATACTATAGTGTAAACAAACATTTAAAATACTTAACAGACTATATTGTTATTAATTCGTATATGATTTTCAAAATTAGATCCGAACTTTAACTTATGTTAATCAAACAATAATTACAACTCCGATTTAGAATTGATTTTAACAGCATCTACAACAAAGTATAGGTTCAAAAGGTATTAGAATCGACGCGATCCTTCCGATTTCTAACCAGGCATACGATTTAGACGTATTTTATTACTCACACAAGTACACAACATTATCACACTTTATAATGATTATCGATTTATTTATGGCTTTTTTTTTAACAAAGATTTTGTTGATCTTATTTATTCTGATAATGGTTGGTTGAATGTTGAGAGTGCATTACGATTAATTTATATTTGTTTGACATAAAATTAATTATGTTTACACTTTTAGTAACACTATTTGGTGGCTTCACAAGCTCTAGGCCTCTGCGATTATAATTAATAGTGCTTGTAGTCATTGATTGTAATTAATTTACATAGTTGAGGGTTTAAATATATAATTGCATCTTCGAGTTCCGTTCGTTATGGGATTTTCTTATAGGGGTTTTAATAAGAGCTTAATGATATTCGAAACTTGCTTTTCTATATAAAACTTTAGAAGGTGTTCGAAAATGTTCCGTGCGATTTTCAAGTCAATCGACAATAACAGCCAGTTTCACGAGGATGATTTCTCGACAAAAAAAAAGGCATGGTGGACGCCGATCAGTAACGGATCGGACGAGGGATCGTTCCGCCGACAGGACGACGCCCGACGAGAACAAGAGGATTTGCGAACTCACCTTAATCTATTATCCGGGTGCCGGCACATCCTCCGGGCCCGAAAAGAAGCCGGGCCTCCGTCCATTGTCTTTGTAGAAGAACCTACAAAAAAAGGGACTGGCATCCCTAGAAAAACCTCACCGAAGTAATTATATATTATTCCTAAGTGTCGAGCGGGGGAGGGGATAGACAATATATAAGTGGGTGTTTCACAAAGGCATAGCGGATAGAAATTAATGGAAATGACCGAAGTCTGGCACAGGGTTCATAAATCAATAGGATGTCTGGTACATTAATCTCCTTGTCCGGGCCCGGGAGGGCCCTCGGGCTTCGGCTACCATTTAATTGGGCCCAATAATGCTTCTGTAGTCTCTCCTAGACTGCCCGACCACTGCCTACATGTTACTTCCTTAATAACTTGGCCCGAACATTGTGTATAACTAGGAAAACCAATCTGATTTTCTTCCGGAAGGATCCCTCAGATCCACCTCGATAAAAAAAACAATTCAAAAAATATATCAACACAACGATTATGTTATAAAATTAATGATACAATTGCAGATGAATATGAATAGTGTTATAAATTTAATACGCTTAAAATAAATTAATTATGCAGTTAAGCCTCAATTACCTGGAGGCGAATTTACTAGCTACTTGCTGTAAACTAGTAAACTAGCGCGCGAGTGAGATTTACACAGCTTATAAACTCGTCAGTGATACAGTTATTAAACTCGCCCCACGTAATTGACACATTAGTATTAACCAACTGGTAATAAAATCCAAACGCCTTTTAATAAAATTTGTAAGTAAGTCAATAAAGAGCTCAAGTAAGTCAAAATTTTGATTGAGATAGTGCTTCCTATTTGCTCAAACCCTCAAAAAAAAATATATAATGCCTGCATTTTTCCAATATTTAACTGAATGTAAGATCTGGTGAAAAACAACAGATTAGATTCAGTAGTATCTATATTACAAGTAATAACTTTTTTCTATATTTCTACCTATGGTCAATTTAAAGAGGAGAAATAACGTGATTAAATAAGTGATTATACAAAAGTTTAAATTTGATCAGAGGTCATTTCCTTTATCTCAACAACACCCCAGAATCATAAAAGATTTTAACAAAAGAATCCCATGTCTCATCCCCTACACCTTAGAGGCGAGATCCTAATTATTGGACTATTGATGGAAGTAAGTTTATCAGCATGTTACACAACATTAGAGCCTGATACCATTGCTATAGTGAGAATCTCGGCCGAATGATATTTAGAGAGTATACCGTAGAACAGTTAACTAAGTGTAAAGCCAAGTTAATACCAGCGCATAGGTACCAATACTGTAGGTAAGCGCAGCCTCAAAACTTGTGCTTCCGATACCTCTATCTCTATTTTATCGCTTATCCTTCTCTTCTTATTTTTTTCTTTTTATCTTTTTAAGTAAAGGGAATGTTTAAAAGGAGCCTTAAGTCGTAAAATTTAAAAGTATTAAAAAGTTGAGGGATCTGTTCAGTTTCTCCACGCTTCCTCAGGTACATAATTCATAGCCTTGGCTGAGGCCGAGCCGCCCGGCCCTCGCTCCTCTACTCGCTTCTTCAACCCTCTCTTTCTACCTTTTCCAGCCGCTTCTCTCTACTTATTTCATTTTTTACTTTTTTTCCTCCTTTTTTTCAGTTTCTTGTTTAACATTAACGTTACGGCAGAGATGTAATTAATGGTAGGATATTTTTATAAATTAATTAAGACGGTGGAAAAGCGGGAGATGGCCGGAGGAGACGTAAGGTCATGTCTCTCACGCCTCGGCTGTGTTTGACACGAAATGTTTCACTGTCCGGGACTTGCGGTAGAACCGAATTGCCGCAGACTGACAGCTCGGCTTCCAGTCACGGCAGTGTTTGACATAAGATGTTTCACTGTCCAAGGCTTGCCGTAAACCGAATTGCTGCAGACTGCCAATTCGTTTATCATTCAAGGCAGTGCTTGACATGGGACGTTTCTCTGTCCGAGATTTGCGATAGAACCGAATTGCCGCAGACCGACAGCTCGGCTTCCTGGCACCGGGCACAAGCCCTTACAGGTTCCAAAGACAATGCTAGGACGTCTCCGATCGAGTCCGGCTCCTCTGCTGTTCATTAAGTCGGACAAAAGTTTAGGTGTCGGAACCTATCCATTGTCGGACCGGAGATGAGAATAGATAACTTGGTATAATGCCCCTGCTACGGCTGTATAGTAGTGCCGAATTAGCCGCACTATACCTCAATCAAAAGAATAAACCATACAACCGAATGAAGCAAAGAATAATAGGTGTTAGAGAACTTCTACTAAGCAATAGTAATATCATATTTTTAGTTAACAAATTATCGACATTTAACTACTATATTGACAGTACTTTCTACATTAAAAATTTATTAATAAAGGATTGTTATATGTAAAAAAAAAAAAAATAAATAAAAATAAAAACCACCAATAATAAATTAAAAAAAAAAAAAATCAATTTCATTATCAAATATTAAAAAAATAGGTACACAATAGTGACGATAACATGATGTGACAAAATATAAAAGAGTATGTTCAGGAAAGCATCAATAAATAATGAATTTAAGCAAGTTGTCAAGAGAAGGAGCTCAGAGAATAAGCTATAATTGGCGCTCAACGGCTCAACGCTAACTCAACATAGAGAATTAAAAAATGTACGAATGTTGGTAAACTGGTTACCAACCATACCGGTACTGGCTGACGGCTGTCTTGGCTTCACATTTATGCAGATATAACATATGCTTCATCTTTAAATATATATATTTATGTATGTATACATAAAAATATGAAAATATTTAAATTTATTCAATTCATTTAAATATGCCATAACTATTCAATTTACATCCATTCATAAAATGCCTAAACTTCTCCCCTCCTCCTTGGAAATACACTATTAATATAGTTATTTAATGTTAATAACATTTTACAAATTTATACATTTTTAAAAGATATTAGCATGAAAAGGCGTTTTGATAGGCGTAATAATAATCCGTATTTAGTGGTCTCTTTTTAGCGTCATTCTTAAAGCTAAAATAATCAATTTTATTCGGGAAACGTCATTATCTTAACATTTAAATAACCTTATTAGTGTGTAAAAGTACAGAAATAAGAATTATGGTTTAACGAAAAATCTTAAGAGCAAATATGTCTACTGACTGGTTTCCACCATTTTAAATGTTTACCATCATTAGTTAACAGAATTATTTTATTTTATGATTTTAGTTCATTATATTTGAGAGCCAGCGTGACCGTGTGGGTTAAACCACGTCTGCTCGGCCATCACTGAATCATGAGTGGAACGAGATGGGGTTCGATTCCCCGCCGTGACGCTCTGATTTATATGGCTCACTATTGATCACATCATACTCGCTTCGGCGGTACAATGTACAAATGTATGATGTGTGAAGTGGCTGCAACTCTCTACCCCGGGGCGTAAAGGGCCTAAGGTATGGCCTAATTGCAAGGTTCGAACAAGTGGTTCGTCCTACACGTTCTAGTAGGAAGAACTAGACTACTACTACTACTTAGTTCATTATTTTCTTAGTAACATTTCGTTTTGAGCGAATTGAATTTTTTAATGAGCACAATCAATCTTATTAAAGCCGCAAAATAAAACTTTTTATATAAAAATTAAAGTGTGAATCATTAACCCTTAGTTTAATAGCTAAATCTATAAAGTGTATTTTGACAATAATTGAGCAAATACATTTCTTTTTTTTAACAAAAATGAAAAATTGATGCGTGCAACTTTGTTTTAAAACAATTGGCACCGGTTTATAGTGAAGCGAATCGAGTAGGTAGAAGGTATTTTAATAGCAACTAAATGTCAGCCGATTACCATACGAATTAGTAAGTGAATTACTTGACAATTGGAACTTAAGACTGTTAATGTTGGATTATCGTATAATTTATGACTTATACAAAGATGATAAAAGCCGACAATAGGTTAAAAAAACCGGAATATCTTACATGGGGTAACCTTGTACGGGGGTTCACCACACATTCCTATGGAAATTCGCTAGGTCTTGAGGTACCTTTAAAAGGAATATACTCGAGATTTTTTACATACATATAAATAATATTGCAGGCGGTGCCCGTCTACCTTAGTGATCAAGCATGGTGGTCATCATATCGTGAAGTCAGTGCCCTAAACCACACGGTTTCCCGAAGAACAGACATTCTAGCGCCAGCAGGTAGGTAAAGGATTTTATAGAAGACTTTTCAAACCTATCCTGCACACGCTGTCAAAGAAAGGCAACCTGTCGCTCATCTTGACAAATCCGCTCCGGGTCTAGGAACATTCAACCCGTAACCCATCTCTAACAAACAAGCACTTCTGACTTCTCGTGTAGTCTTCGGGTCCGTCTTTTCGATCAGACCCGCCTCAGAAAAAAAAAGAAAAAATCTTGCGTTTGTTCCTGACCCTCTTCACTGTTGTAATATTATTTTATTTTTATTTATTTTTTTACTCTTCTTCTTCTTTTTATCCAACTTTAACTTGTTTGTTTACACCCGTACTTATCATTTATTAAGTTTAATGATAAATATGATACTAAAATAAAAATGTTTAAAGACAAGGGGATAAAACATTGAAGACAAATCTCCTTTCGTTATTATGAGATAGAAGTTAATAATAGAACTAACTAATCGTAAATAAAACTCAAGAACTAAAATAGACCAGTTTTATGGCAGATCACTAGTTAAACTAATGACAATCTATCTGAATTTATCTTTATTAAACATTGTATTTGTATTTTTTTATTCATTTATTTTTTTATTTTTTTTAAATTTAAGTAACCACTATTTATTTGGCTTTTTTTGAATTTTAATTACAATAAACAATTTAAAAAACATTTGTCAGAAACAACTATCATAGAAAGTGATAATTTAATCTTGAGTTTAATTCACCAAACAAATAAAATTATAGCCAAACATTTTAAATCAAACTAAACACACTAAAAAAGAGCAAATGCAGGAATAAAAAACAAAACTTTTTGCGATAATCAGTGTAAATTTTATATAATAATTTTTGAAAATTCATTATTTCTCTTAGAAATTTAAAGTCTCTACATCAATGATGAAATGTTTAAAACATCAATGAAAAGAATCCAAAATCAATGGTTATTCGCTGCTTTAGTTTAGATCTACTAATTAACTAATAAGTTCAAGGCCAAGTTTAGCATGTATTTAATAATAATAATTAAAAAAATGGTATAAGAAGTTTAAAAGCACATAATGCCCAAGACAGAGTGAAGAGCATCGATCAAATAAGACTATTATTACACATTACATGCACCAAATTAAAATTGCATGTTTGTTTAGTTTGCATATCAATACAATCTCATTTCATTGACCCGTGACCCTATTCACTCTGACAGGGACATTATGTATGTTATTTTATGTTTTCATGTGTTATTTGTTGAACTAATATAGGTAACACAAAATATTGAAAATCGGAGTGAATAGCTTTGGTGTAATAACATTTTATTGACACTCAATTTACTACAATTACACTTAAGGCAGAAAAAAAAGTTCAATACACATTTTTCAACGCAATAATAACCAGCCCATTTAAGGAATCCAAATCCAGAATGGTTTGAAATATGTATTTGAAAAAATAAAATAAAATAAACTAATATTTTATATAGAAAATGTTGTTGTTATTATAACGCCTTTAACGGGTATACTGTAAAGTATTTGTAATTTGTTTTTTAAACATGATTAAATTATACCTGTGATTAAAAAAGGGAGCAAATTTAATCAGTGAAAGATTTTGATTGGCCAGATGTTGGATCTACCATAATCAAACGACCTTAAGGGGTTCTGATTTGTCTAGAAAAGAATTCAATTTATTATTAGAGTAAATAAATAAACGGGAATGGAATTATTCACATCTTTAAATATAAATAAATGCATGTAGATCAATGAAAGAGAAACATGTACATGTTATATAGTGTTGCAAAAATCCTATAAAAAACAAAGTAGTAAAAATAACAATGGATATGTTGATATATCTTGATCTTCTCTTCTGAAATTACATCCTTAACTTTTGTGATATGATTTTTAATATTATATTTATTCTTTGTAATTTTACATCATTTAAAAGATTGAGTGAAGAACGTTGGTGAAATTAGATTCTATTCACAGACAACTAAAATTGTATGATTATTTGTGAAAGTCTCATTTCATCGGCGCTCTTCACTCCGCCTTGGATTTTGTGTTATTTTAGTTCTGATAAACAAAACAACACTAATCTAAAGTTGTACGGTTGTTAGTGAGTGTCAATAGTGTCTCATTCCATCGATTGTTATGTTTATCAGAACTAAAATAGCACATAACGTCCAAAAATGAGTTAAGAGCAAGATGGAAATGTGATATTATTGTTATAGTGAGTATTATTTCATAAAAGCTGATCCATATATTCATGCTTAAACCAATTTAATATAACTGGATACTTGTATTTCCAGAGCTAAAACTCTGAAAAGATAAAAATTCATCTGCAAAAGCTTGACTTTTATTTTAAATATCCAGGAAACTTGATATGAGAAGTACTTTCAACTAATGTTAATTTCGCTCCTTTTTACAAAAAAATTAAAACAAATCGTCCTAACTCATAATGACCCAATATATAGTGATAGAAAATAAAAAAAGGAGCTAAACAAAAATATAAAAGATCGATATGAGAATGATGGCGTTGAATAGTTGAATGAATCAAAGTGCTAAGTTTGGCTTTTGTTACAATGAAACAGCTGGATTGGAACAATAAGTTTCGAAGTATTGACAGCTCATGTTACATTTTGAGCTTGGCCTCGGGAGATTGAAGATGGAAGACCTTGATAAATAAATCACCTTGCCCCGACCTTTAGTTCACGCATTCTCGGTTTGAACCTTCCAGTCATCATCATAGTAATGTATACGGCTCAACGGGACTACTATACTGTTTATACAATCATATTCCTTTCTAGTTAATAGTTTTTAATAGTTACACAATTATAGATGAACTTTTTTTGAAAAATTTAAGTTGGAATAAGTTGGTCGACGTAGCAGAGTGGTTAGCAACTCGCCTGAAACTTATGCCAAAACACCGACAAATCTAGTTGGAAGCCCAGAGAGATGAGACATGTCTCATACTAATGATAAAATTGAGTAGATGAGTAAAGTGGCCGCATCCACTGTCCTGAAAAAACCCAATGTTGATCGGGACGTAAAAGCATCGGGTCAAAAAGGTAGGTATTACAGTAGATGCAATCAAAAATATCTTAATACTGTGATCAGTATGATCAAAAGGAAAATCTGCAGATCTAAGATGATATTATTATCTTTAAATCTTTAACTGACCATAGAGTATCAACAAGCTGTACCAATTGTGTATGTGGTGCCCCTGGATAGAGTATAAAAAGAAGCGCCCCTATACTGGAGGCCTGGATGATTATTTCAAGAAATTTGCACCCCCAAAAGGTTGGCGCCCCAGGCGCAGGTTGCACGTGCTTGGTTTTAGGTTATCCCATTGTCTTAAAAACCATGGTGGTCATTATGTTTACCGCCCACCTATATATATTATTATATACCTATACATTAAGGTTTAACACTAGTGGCTTAGTGGTAAATATGTATACCCACCTTATTTATTATATGGCAGTCTCGATTTTATTGATCATTTAGGGAAAAATGACTTCTGGGGGAACTTTGACTTGTAATTCCACAGCTGATCTTTCAGGGGATTTTAGGGTTGCCGCTAAAGGGTTATTTTACCTTTAGAAGTATTCAAAAAAGAACTATATAATACGAATTGGCACATTGACACAAGCTCAGGGAGTACTCTCACAGCTTGTAATATTGGCTAAGTTCAAATTACTGTTGATTTAAATCAAATTAAGATCCTCATACCTATAATGCTTTCAATAATGAAAATTAATATATATTTTCATCATAAATCATCAAGTACGATGAAATTATATGGAGATTAATAAAGGTTGATGATAAAGAATAAAGTTTGTATTGAGATAAGTTGTTACGTCGTTAATACATTCGGATCTTCATACAACGAAACTGACGGTTTCAGAAAAAATCGCTTTATAGACATTTTGTTTTATAGATTTTTTTTTAAGAGAAAAAAATGAGTACCAATTTCAACCATTGCAGATCTACTTCATCTATGTCTTCATACTTACGACCTCGAGATCTTTTATTAGAATCTTCACTTTTTATGTATATATGTAGATTATATATGTTAAATCCCCGAACTTTTTAGTTCTTCGTTCCTTTATCTACGTTTTTGGATATTATTCCATCGATTGTTATGTTTACATTTGTCAGAAACAACTATCATAGAAAGTGATAATTTAATCTTGAGTTTAATTCACCAAACAAATAAAATTATAGCCAAACATTTTAAATCAAACTAAACACACTAAAAAAGAGCAAATGCAGGAATAAAAAACAAAACTTTTTGCGATAATCAGTGTAAATTTTATATAATAATTTTTGAAAATTCATTATTTCTCTTAGAAATTTAAAGTCTCTACATCAATGATGAAATGTTTAAAACATCAATGAAAAGANCGGTGGGTAAATTATGCTGTAAAAGTCAAAAGCTTTATAAACGTATACTAATTCTGAACTGAGATTGAAACTAAAACTAAAACTAAATTTATCTATACTGTGCAAGGAGTGATTCCACTCAAACAACACTTAATCGGTCAACTGTAGGAAAAAGTAATTTTTTCCAATATTACATAATTCTTTTTGATATACTGCTAAAAAAGAAAGTTTTCTCCAAATCTCAACAGTGAACAAGAGTTGGGCATTCCCGATTTAAGTTTTGGTATTTTTGTCAAGCAAACACAAGAGTGACAAAACGTGATCAGGGATGATTAAAACGTGTTTAAATATTTTTTAAGTTGTTTTACACCTTGCCAAAAACACAAAAACGGGTATATGTCAACGACATTTTTACTACGTTTATATTAGCTTGCTTTCTTGTTTGTTTGTTTGTCCAGTACAAATCTTACAATCTAATTTTAGTTAACTCCCAGAGTATCTAGACATTCGAAACTTTTGGAATAGCTCAGATGATAATGCATTGTTTCAATACTTTTCAGTATCCATCTTTCAGCAGAATTTAATTCGTTTTCAGCAAATTTTGCTGTAAGTTATTTTATTTGTATTGACCTGAGCCATGTTTACGATCTTCATTTTGACGGGTTTCAAATTTATGATTTATGACAGAAAATTTAAAAACGTAGTATCTAAAAAGTTATTTTTATCTTTTAATTTTAAATGCTACATGCTCGTAAAATGAAAAACAATTTTCCTAGATAATTATATCAAATTTCCTAGATAACTCGTAATAAAAGGCAAAAACAATAATTGCTTTTTTACGATGTTTACTTGTGACATTTTTTTCCTCTCTTAATTTAGGGTATTGTAATTGTTGGTAATGTTTTAATTTTTCATTTTTGACAAGGAAATAAATAGGTTAAAATATTAAAATTACTGAAAAATATAATTTGTCGTATCTAAAAAATATCCAAAATTCCAACTTTAACAAATAATAGAACGCATATAAGAATAGGTTTCTTTTCTTTTACATATAACAATGTAATTATTGGAAAAAAAAATTAATTATACCTATGTATATAATTTGACTTTATAAAAACTCAATTATATAACTATAAGAAACAAATTATTAGAGTAATTAACATAATAACATTGTATTTTACGTGCTATTAATTAATTAATAATGATAACAATGTTAATAATTGAATTGTTAGTTCTGTAAATTATTTAATCAAGTTGTTTAGACTATGAAAAAATATAGGAACTAATTTCTCATAAACCTATACATTTTTTTTTACAGTGATTAGTCCTAATCCTGCAGCTATATTTTTTGACATATTTTTATTGTGAAAGTCCCTATTCTGTATCTTTCTATCCCAATAAAATATTTTTATTTTGGATACCCCTATTCTGCAGCTTTCTTACCTATAAACGTATTTCTAGTGTGGAAATCTCCATTCTGGAATTCTTCATTAGCCATAAACATACTTTATTTCCGCAGTCCCCATTCTGCACAATTCTATCCCGATTACATATTTTTAATTTGGAAGTCCCCATTCTGAACATGACTATCACCTCAAAATCCAAGAATTCACCATTCTTGAGTTCAAAAAAAAATATTTATAAACATTGCTGCATAAAATGGTGACAATATGCGATGATAACAAGATATTATATAAATGTATATAATACACATTCAAATATATATAT
>KZ651519.1:224258-240959 GCA_001010745.2 Gerris buenoi
ACAAATTTAAAAGTCGATAAAACATTTACATACGACTGTCCATTCCATAATTTATTACAAACAATGATACACTGCTCCTTTTTGATAATTTGTAGAGAAAAATTTTTATTTTTAGTGACTATACATTTGAAATAATTCTTTCGAGAATTTGTAAGTTAGCTAATTAATATGTATATAGACAATAAACGATATTTATATGTATTATAGAATGCTACTAATTTATAAAATAAGATGTTATAGTATTTATAACTTAATAATTAAATTTAAAGAAAATTAAAATATGTCGCATCTACTTAAATTAGATTATATTATATTGATATACTAGCAGAATACATTAATTGTAATCCAAAATTGATTTTAGTTAAGAATACTACAATAAAAAAAAAAATAGTCATTACCAGTATAGTAACAAACTAATTAAAAATAAAAATCTTAGAGACCTAATCAGTTTAATGATAAAAATAAAACAAAATTAATTAGTGACGGATTTTGAACACCATAATTAGTTCTAGCAAAGTTAAAGACTCATATCATGAGCAAATCCCTTGACAGTGATTCCTGTAAGTGATTCAGAACGTCTGGATTTACTCTACATCGGGCGTGATCTTCGCTATAAGGTCTAGATTTATAACTACTTCTAATAATTTTTAAACTCTTTCCACTCATTTTTCTTTAAAGCCATTAGAACTGTTCAATTGTTTGCGCTTTAACTCATATTTAGAAGTACCTAGTCGTAAGTTCAACAAAATCCTAATCAAAACATTAAATCTAGTATTGCAATTAGATTTTAAAAATAATAGGGTTGGGATTAATTAAATCAGTATAACGAAAAGATTTTAAAAGAAATAAGGTTGAATTTAAATAAATCTAGTATAAGGAAATTATTTCAATAGCAATAAGGTTGGCATTTATTAAAGCAAGTATAACGAAGATATTAAAAGAAATAAGGTTGATTTTAATTGAATCTAGTATAACGAAAAGATTTTAAAAGAAATAAGGTTGACATTAATCAAACCTAGTATTACGAAAAGATTTTAAAAGAAATAAGGTTGACTTTAATCAAACCTAGTATTACGAAAAGATTTTAAAAGAAATAAGGTTGACATTTTAAATCTAGTATTCAAAATAAAATTTTAAAAGCAATAAGGTTTGTATTACATTAATTTAAATTAAAGTTTTTTTTTTAGTAGTCACAAAACGATAAGTTATTAATTTCAGCAACACTAGTGTTTAACAAGCTTCATTCTTCAAAATGAAAATTATAATTATTCTTTAATAAGTGGTCGGTATTTCAAATCAATGGAAATAGAGATAATAAATATCAATTGAATATAATCCTGATATAAATAAATCCTATTTTTGAATGAAGTTTTTTATTATCAGTTAAGGTACCACGATATTATTAGGGCTCTTTATTCGAAGGTATTTTTATTCTCATTTAATAAAAATTATTGATTTTGATCAACCCTTTAATCGTTAACACGAAGATAAATAAACAAAACTACTTAATAATACTCTAATGTTATGAATGCATACAAAATATGATAAATTTGAATGAAATTAATAAAAGAATATTCTAATCTACAAGTGGTGTTAGTTTTTGAAAATAAACTGTCCAATTCAAACACACATGTTAAAATTTTTAATAATTAGATGGAATGAAATTAAGGATTCTATAAGCGACTATGTGGACATAAACTGTTAATAAAATAGAATTTTAGAAAATATTTCGACTGACTCGCTATCCTCAAATTCTATTCTGATCCTTTAAACGATCAACGCAAACCAATACAGCAGAACTAGGGGACGCTAGAATCCGATTTATGGTATTACAATGCACCGTCTATCGATCATCAACCATAAACTCAATATAATGCATGCGTGATTAATTATCAAAGCCGCTTAGAGTGTGGTTAGTCAATGCAATTGCCTGACCCCTTTAGGTCGATTCCTGTAATGGCTCTTTGGTTGGGATAATCTCAATTTCGGCCCGTTGTGGATCCAGGCTTAAGATGGGTTTGTAGCGATTATGGTAAGAACATTATCCGGGAATTTGAAGTACTATAGACGATGGAGTTCCTGATTGCCAAATCAAGTGTTAAATATATCATATGTTTTTAATAATTTATTTTTAAATCAAACTGTTCTAAATATCATTGCCAACTAGAGCGAAGTGACTAGATATACTTTTGCGCTTCAAACCTCTAGCGCTTAAAAAATAAACAAGAGGGTTCTGTGTGCATTTTGCTAACGCCAGGGGTTTCTGTAGTCTCTTTTATCCGACACAGGTGATGAAAGACGAGGAGTGACGAAGTGTCGGGAAGCTACCGGAGGGCCGGGAGTTCCACACCCATCCGCTCCACAACAAAGACACCATTAAATTAGCATTGTCGGATGCGCCGTCGAGTCCTGGGGTCTGCCCTCGCATCGTACGCCGGACTACATTCCCACATCCTATACTACGAACAATGCACTCGTTCTCCCGGGCAACATCGTCCCCAGCCCTGAAACGAATGGATTCGACCTCATAACGTCTTCGTGAGGTTACCAAAAGAACCCGTCGGAATCTCAGGTCCACATATTCGACGGGTGATAAGAAATCACCACGCCTTACAGTGCTAAGTAAATACATCGTAAATAAATAACTAAAGTCCCAATGAAAATTCTAAAGTCTTATTATTATCTAAACATTTTTATTTGTAAGAAGGTCATGTCACTAGATTTCATGGCATAGATAAGCGATGGCTAGTGACAAAGAGGAACAAGCTAAACGGGTTAAGTGAGGTTAAATTTTAATAAATAGATAATATTGCTAAGGGCCCATGAAGATGTATAAATGATTGAATGAAAGTGACCAGTGTTTTGCTGATGTAACTTAAACTATATTTTACTACTTGCTTCTAGTACCAAGGCTGGACACAGAATGCCAGCGTGTTAGCAGGTTACCCATTTGGGGTCTACGGACATCCGAGCCAGCACTTCCTCATAGACCGGTACAATATAGTTGCTTCTTTATAAAGGATAGGAATTAATCTAAATCCCAAACCCCAATCTGTAAGGCGAGTGTAAAATAGTAACTTTATATTTATTGCAAGAGCTTAGGGCTTCATGGAAGTAAGAAATATGGGAGTTAAAAATTCCTAGTACTCTGTAAAATGTAACCATTCTCCCAAAAGCATATTTCGATAAGACTTTGCTAAGTTTCAAGGGCACAATCAATTCTCAGTCATAATATTTTAAATATTTTTGCGGAAAAAAAAGTAAAAGTTTTTCTCATGTTTCATAGGCTCAATTTCATAATATATACAATATCTCCATTATGATAGAAAGACTTCAGCATTTTAATAATAGATTTACTCATTCTCTATATTTAAACAATTTCTTTATACAAGGTATTTTTTATGAATTTATATTTTACTATCTCTTATAATAGAATGAAATTGCAGGACGTCTTTTTCTGTACCCTCTTCACCTCGTTCGGTCATTTACTGACCTAAGACCCAAGGTAAATTATTGTACCCAAAGTGCTGCCAGTGGAACAGGTAAAGTTTGAAGGGAAGTTATTTTATCAAAATGTATAACCTGTCAAATTCAATAGATCAAGCATATGAAAATTACTAAAAAAAAAAACAAGGTTATCTATTATCATTAGTCATTTTCTAGTTCTAGTATGGAAGCAAAGTTGAGATTGATCTTTAGCAGGAACAAATTTTAGGAAAAGGGAAGAGTTGGTGAAAGGGAAGTCTACGCATAGTTAGGAGGAGGAGAAGGGGGTGGACTGTCCCCAAGTTGCTTTTTTAAAAAGGGCAGGCTTGTATCAAAAAGTATAACCTGTCAAATGCAATAGATTACGCATATAGGAGAATTGCTAAAAACACAAGGTTATCTCTTATTATTAGTCATTTTTTAGTGTGGAAGCAAAGTTGAGATTGATCTTTAGCAAGAAAAAACTTTAGGAAAAGGGAAGAGTTGGTAAATGGGAAGCCTACGCATGGTTAGGAGGAGGAGGTGGCTGTCCCCAAGTTGCTATTTATAGGGGAGGCTTGCAGGCCCAACATCCAATCGATATTTGCCAGGTGAATCCCCTTCCCCCCTACTCTTTATCCCCTAGCTATCATTCAACGTCCCCTTCCCCCTAGTCCCTCTACTACTAAAATCTGAATTACCTTGCCAACAGAGAATGTCAACTATTGTCTAGCAAAACAAACCTGTTAAATCGAATTCTCTTAACATTTCTAATCATAAACGTGATTTCCAGTTTAAATTAAGAAGACATAAAAAATATATATTAAATATTACAGTTTAATTAATCCTCAAATAAATATTATTAATGTTTATTTTAAAAAATTATTTGATTTGCTGAACGGAAGGGACTTAAATCTCCTTATTACTATAATCGTTAAAATTTGAAAAAAAAAACAAAAAAAACAACCTATTTATCTTTATTTCATGGCAAACATTACATCGTGGATATGTTTTTGGATCGAAATTTCAATGTTTTTCAATGAAGTGGAAAGAATAAGTATACAATTGCCTACTTGATATCGTAGATGAATAAAATTAATAAAATAAATTAGTAAAATTATAAAACAATGATCCTTTTTTGATTACTAATTGGTCCGCTAAAATATTATACTATAAATGAAAATCTATCTACTGCAAGTTTAATCCTAACTTCCTATATTTAATAAGTCACATTTTAACGTCCTTTTTTGCGGTGACGGAAATATCTTCTGTCCCCTAGGGATAAAACAAATCTTTTAACATAAAAAATGTTAAAAGGAGAAGAGTATGTACTGAGAAAATAATGAAAACATTTCTTGCTGCGGAGTGCACACTTAACCCACAATTTTAAAATTTCTTATAAACAATGCCTTATAACAAGAGCCTTGATTTTTTTTTCTGAATTTGACATTGAAATGGGTTTACATTACATCTTCTTCCATTCTTATAAATATAGATCATACGGAGAAAACCGCGTCAAAGTTTTTGTGAATCTGAGGCTTTGAATCCATTACAGGGATTCTTATCAAGGGAGGAGCTTGACGAGAAATAATTGCAACTCGTCATTGTAACTCTTATCTATTAATTGGTTATATATTATGTTAAAATAATTTTCTTTAATTGTTTTATATTACATATATGTTCAATTAATTTAATTTAAATATCACATAAATCTTCCGTATGAGAGGGAGATTTCGTGTATCACGACGTCTCGAAACCATTACAAGCATCATTCTCAAAAGAGTTGCTCATGATAAGAAACATTTTCAACTAGGGGAACTGATGATGAACTATGCAAATGACTTTCATCATAAGCAACACCCTTGAGAATGATCTCTGTAACGGATTCGAAACTTTGGGATTCATAATATCTCTGGTGCAGTCTCCTTCGGAATAAATAAATTTATTTGACACTGGCTGTGGAAACCTAATTTTATATTAAAGTATATCAGAGCACCTCCATCAAAATGAATTTTCAAAATTTTCACCCTAAGATGCATCCTAACATTCTACTTTTTTTTAGGTTAAATATTTGACATGGTAAAAATTAACAACTGGATTTATTCTGAATTATTACTCTTTACGTTTCCAGCATCATTCCAGAATAGTGAGTCTGTTTTGTTTAATTTTCAAACTGAAGGATTTGTTGCACGAAATGTTCCTAGCACATCTTATTATTAAACGCAAAAAGAGAAGCAACTAATGGAAGTTGGAATTGGCACAAACATTTTTAACTGTTCCAGTTTAGACATGATTGATATTGGAACTGATTTTAACAGGGAATTGTAATTCTGACTAATCAATATCAGTTTTTGATGAGCACTTGGCTGAAATTAGTCCAGACTTGGATATTCAAGTGTTAACTGATTTCAGGTTTAGTCGGTAACATTTACATATTATTCCGGTGGCAAAATGCATTTGAATTGCATCTCTAACTTATCTTCGATATTTAATATTATATACTTATTGTTATTTTTTTTTAATTGATCAAGAAAATTAATTAAATTTCATTCTCCGTTGACGAAAATAAAATTCCATTACAGGATAGGGGGATTAAATGATCAGGTAAAATTCTAGTGGAAAGATTTTCCACTGATTTAGAAATCTAAAGTAGGACACTAAGGAAGGAAATATAATCATCCTGAAATAACTTCTTTTATATCTTTTCATACTAACTACCCACAACTTTCCTATTTATATCTGTTAACAGGCAATTTATTATTAGAAATTGAAAAAGGGAATAAAAAAACCGAAATATAGATTCACCCTGACATAGATTGATGTTATTTTAAACGGATTTCCTTTCAATTCAATGTAATCTATAAACTAGACTCTAATGGAATTTAAGATTATAAATATTAATTAATACATCGAATACAGCCCATCCCCAGGAAATTAGTATCATGATGAATTTAAAACCCTTCTTTTTAACACAGTTCATTTCTATATAAATGATTTCGAATTGAGTTATTGGAACTTTTGACAAGCAATACCAAATTATTAGAAAAGTACCTATCAATTATACCTAATAATTATTTTTAAAAGATAATTTGAAGTAACAAGAATGATTACTTCAAGTTAGTAAGATATTAATTAAATAAGTGCAAACCATCAATATACTTATCAGTGATCTTTAGCTCAAGAAGGTATTAAAGGTAAGCAATTAATCAATTTTTTACAAAGTTTATTCGATTAAAAGTATTTAAAAAAGTAAAAATTAAGTAAATTAATTTAGATATCTATTGAGATAAGTTATTACATCTATTTGAAAGCTAACAAATCAAAATAAACATTTATTTTTATTGGAATAAATGTGGTTGTCTTAGCTTAGCAAAAGTCGTCGTCACACTACTCGATAATCACTCATAGTATTGAAGAATTCTTCTTCTTTTCGCCTCTAGCGCTGTAAAGAAGAAGAATTCTTCAACTTTACGCACGATTAGTGAGTTTGTTTACATTTAACATAACTAATTTGATGTTTATTTAATTAAAGTAACTGTTTGTATCGAGTTTATTGTGAAAATCAATGAGTGATTAAAGTGATTATGACGAATATGAGGAGAATAATACGCCTTCCGAAATAATTAATTCGGCACAAAATACAACTAACGAATAATTGATGTCATCTTTATCAAAAGAGAAATACGAGCTTACATACAGGAAATTTATTATTTTTTTCTGCATTTATTATTAAAATCTAACGATCGTAGATAAAGTACGGTACGATTTTTGCATTGCTCGTGTGGTGTTACTACCCCCGCTATCGCTTGGGTGTAAACTCCATACTCGCATGCAAAATGCAACTTTCCACGCTCGACGCGTAATGTACTATTACGCACCACGAGCAGTAAGCGCTATGACAGGCCTCGGACGTTAAACGCACTCGTGCTTTCAAACTTTGCCCTCAGCCTGTAATAACGCCCTTACTGCTCTAGGTACGTAACTAGCTATTATACAATCGTAAAATGACCCAATGCCAAATAAAATTTGTAATTAAACTTTTTTATACAGGGTTTAAATATTATCAGGATTCATTAAAAATGAAAAAAAAAATTAAAATTAAAATTAAAAAAAAAATAAAACTGCTTTGTGGTCATGTATGTTTATTTATACAGATTGCGGAGGTAATCACAACATAAGGTTATAGTGTTATAATAGCAGGTAGGGTTTATAATAAATTGGGTAGAGGGGAGTGCCTAGTGCCTAGAGGTGAAGGAGAGCTTGTAGCATGTCAGAAGATAACTGACAGGTTAGCCGGAGCATGTAAGAGTAAAATAAAAGGGGGGGGGGGAATTCCCATTTACCAGTGTTGTGAGTGTGACAAGACTGCCAACTGGCAACCCTTTCATTTCCCATTTAGAATCCTATATGCCAACAAACCATCAAACCCAACCAAACCGCTTTCTTCATATCCCTAACTCCCCACTATTCCTAATCCCTCATCATATCAAATGTTAAAAACAACAGGGTGGAAGGCAAATAAAAAAAAAGAATGTAACGTGGTATATTACAAAAAAAAAACAATCTTGCTGACAGTTTATTAAGAAACTTCCAGTTGTCTACAATACTACATAGTTTGAAAAATAAATAGACTTTATACTACACGCTTCTATATTAAAATTGTTTTTTCTTCATTATTAATATTAAATGTATTTAATTAGTTTTTTTTTTTTAATTTACTTTTTTATACAATAAGCTTTGATTAGAATCAAATGTCAGTAAGGATTTGTTTTTTCTTTGTAATTGTAGTAAAAGTGAAAAATATACCGGAGTGATATTTACTATCTAGAGAGGTAATATCTTTAGAAGTAAAGCTCAGTCAAAAAAATGACGAATGATATTTTCCATCTAGAGAGGAAATATCTTCAGTAGTAAAAATCTCAGTCGAAAAAAAGCTCAAAAAAAAAGTCAGTAAAAAGCTCAGTCGAAAAATTGACGAGTGATGGCTGAATCGGAATGTACGTGCCATGGAAATGTTTTCGAGTTGGACCTCTACCTGGTTTATATATAGGAGGGTTGTTTTTCCTCAGAAAATGAGCGGAGCAGTGCGGAGTGGCTATTGAAAATTCAAGGGTACACAAAATTAAGGTTTGTAATTTAATATGCGGGATTTTATCACCTAACCTCAAAGTGGTGGCACGTACAATCCGAGTTTACCCGAGTGATATTTTCCATTAAGAGGTAGTATCTGCAGTAGTAAAGCTCAATCGAAAAATGGACGAGAGTGATATTTTCCATCAAGAGAGGTAATATCTTTAGTAGTAAAGCCCAGTCGAAAAATTGACCGGAGTGATATTTTCACTATTATGAAACAATCTCAATCAGTTTTAATCTTAAGAAAAACAATTAATGAAAATAATAATGATTACTTTTGACAACAACACTTCAACATTATCAATAACCATGTTTAATTTGGTTATAAATTAACAGTTATCTGTTGAACAATTATTATTAAATAATATGTAGAATTAATTGAAATTGCTCCACTCTTTGTGGATAGTAAGATAATGGTAAGTAAATTACAAAAAAAAAAAAAAATAATGATAACAGAAATAAAAATGTAATGGAGTTATTAGTGCTGATAGTATAGTTTCAAATTTCAAGGCTGGTAACATAATTAAACTATTAATGTTTAATTTTTAGCTATAAGACATTTATAGCTCAGCTTCTGCAGTAGATAGAGATATGAGATTTACGGGGTCTCAAAACTACATTCTTCTAGTTTAAATTTCATATATATAACTTTAAAATCGATTGGGTGAAAGTCACGCAATGACGGTTTGAAATAGGTTCTAAAAAAAGTTGTTGTCCGGGTAGTGATCTTGTCTAGTATTATAGTTTTGATAGAATAAATTACCTAATGTTGAAAGGGGGGGGGGAGGGGGGAGGTTCTTTGAAGGTAAGTGGGAGGAGTCCCTAAGTGTTATATATAACAAACATTGAAGATGTGTTAGGCACAATGTTGCCAAAAGTCAAGGCAATTCTCTTGCAAGTACATATTGAATTGTTTGCAAGGAGCGATGGGACAGGGTAACATCTTGCATAAAAATGTAATTAAGCATTTGATCTTTAATTTCAGGCAAAATTGTGCTTAACCCATCTTCAATGTTTGTTGAAAACACTGAGGGACACCTCCCACTTACCAAAAAAGGCCCCTCCCCTTCCACAATATGTTAATTTATTCTATCATAACTATAATGCCAGACAAGATCACTACTCGGATAACGACTTTTTTTAAGACCCTATTTCAAACCGTCATTGCGTGGCTTTCACCCAATCGTTTTTAAAGTTATGATATGAAATTTAAAGTAGAAGAATGTAGTTTTCAGATCCCGCAAACCCCATATCTCTATCTACTACAGAAGCTGAGCTATAGGTGTTCAAAAAGTGCGTTTTTTTTTGGCCACCCTGTATATATAAGGTTACCCTCATAGAATAATGGTTATATTTATTCGGATATTTTTAAATCGAGGTTTCGTTAAAAGTAAAAGAATTGAGTTTTATGTACCTATAATCTGTTTTTCAAGACATTTTGGTTTTATATTGCCACGCATTTCTTATCTATAGAGCATATTATTTTAGTAGCAAATAAAAATTACAAATTGCCAATCACTTTGAAAGTTAAGTTACTCAATAGCGTAGTAAATTAAAAAGATAGAAATGTAAAATCAGTGTCACTGGTTAGATTGAAGTGTTGATAGTATTAAGTATTATCTATAGTTACAGGTAAACATGTAAAATTATTAAAAGAGCTAGGTGTTAGCGTGATGGAAATTGACGAGCTATCGGAAACAATAGACACGGGAAGGTCTCCCCCTAAACTCGCTTTCTAAACGTAACCCCTCGAAATAATTATCGCCCTTCTCGGCTTTAACTAAAGCGGTAGCCGTGGGAGAAGAAGCGGGAAGCGTGTTCGGGGTTATACGGTTAAACATCGCGTTCGACCGATTTTTTCCCGTGATGTGTGATACGTTACCGACGTTTCGTAGCGGGGGAAGAGGATTCGGAATCGAAGATCGCGTGAAGACAGTTAATCATACCGGTACGACGCGAGGAGAGTCCAGGTCGTTATGGGGTGCCGGAGTCTCGTGTCGTCCTAGCAGACAAGGGGTGACCGTTGTCGAGACCGATGTCGGGACGATTTGCTCCGCTGCCACGGCATAAAGGGGATCCTCTCAGAGAACCCCACTCCTCGACTCGTACTAGTCCCGGAGTCCGACCCGTCGATGTACGGATAAAAAATGTCGTGTCCTTTCTAGTTCTTAACGCCTGTGTCTCACTACGTCAACCCCTGAAGATGATCTCTCCCGGCGCCTCGACAGTACCCGGCTATATTTAGATCTTATACGATTGCGCTCTTTCAGTCTACTCGATTCTTTAGGGCCACGTAAGCCTTTTAAAGAATATTTTTTTAATTTCTTCTCTGATGGATGAGGTATTAGGTAGCGTTACATATTTTCTCGACGCGTAGTCAGTTGCTTAATCACTCCACTCGGGTTTTGGTCACATGAATAATTAAGCTGTTTTATTCTCTTCCTCGACCTACGTATAAGGCCAGGGCAATAAGGACAATACAAATGTCATTGTTTTTCAACGCGTTATTGATCGAGGAACAATAGTCTGAATAAAATTTAGCCGAATGGTTGTAAATTTTAATCAAGATAGAAACTTATTAATAAACGAGAGGCTAATGAAGAAATAACACGATAAAACCGATTTCGAAGCATTTATTGTTTACATCTCTTTTATTCAGTCAATTTACATTTAATCTTTAAGTAGGCGCATCGTTAAATTAACTATAGTTCCATACAAACCGGTTATCATGATCAAACATGCTTTATTACATTTAGATAGGTCTGAAACGATTTCCACACGGACACAACAAAAAAATCGAGGAAAAGTTTGCATGAAGTACTTATCTTGCAAACATGGCATTATTTGCTCCAGAGTTTGAAATTGTAAAAATGAGAAGCTGATTTAACGTCAACATATAGTTACAAAGCTCCACTTAACATAATAGACGAGAATGATTGCGAGTGCTATAACTGAATCTAGAAGAAAGCCTTAAATGGCATTCGCTTTATACTACGCTGGGTTTACCATTGTTGTAGGAGCAAGGGGGCTATGAAAGTTCTTACCCGAACTTTCTCCTACGGAGTTGATGTAAAGGTGAAAAAGATAAGTGGTTTAACAGGACTGTAAGGGTTAAAGACCATAAAAAAAAATGTCATAATAAAAGTAATCTGATTTTAATGTAGAGAAAATAATAATGTAGAGTATAGATAGATGATTGATATAAGTAATAGAAAAGTATAGATATGTAAATACGGAGATATAAGAAGATAGGTGTCTGGAAGAGGTGATAATGATGAGGATGATGATATGAATGATGACTGCTCTGATGATTGGGTGATGAAGGGTGCTGCCACACCAAGCTAGCAGCGCAGCTAATGGTAATCAGGTGGATGCACTGAACTTGCAAGGAATTTAGAAGAACACTATTGATGGTGATGGTGAGGTTGTAACAGTATATAATTGAATTGTTGGTGGTGATTTGATATAAAGCTGCTGAGGTGATAAACCCAAGCCATAGACTATGGTCAGGCTTGAATGGACATAGAGCACACACTGAGAGTTACATTGGTTAAAAAGGTGGAGTGAGTAGGAAGATAAGAGTGGGAAAGATAAAGAGAGTTTAGCTAAATAGATAAAGATATAGATATATTACAATAGAAATGGACTTTGATATTAACAACACTAATTCCCCAGACCCAGACCTAATTTAATTAAAAACAGAAATAAAAGTATACATCTCGTGTAAGAAAACAAAAAATAAAAGATAAATAAACAAACCTTCGTGAAATTTGCTAGGAAGCCTAAACAATTGTGTAGGTACCATTCTCACATTTGTAATACAGGACATATGATAACAGCAAATGTTTGAAGTTACTCAGCTAATATCGAAATTTCTTTAGCTGACTAAAAATAGGTCTGCTTTTGATATCGTTTATTAAATTCCTTCGTAATTCTTATTTCTAGGGATATCATTGAAAACTGTAAAAAGATATAGACCGAAGAACATACCTGAAGAAGTCGTTTCGGCAGAAGAGTTTGCCTTCTCTGGAGAAGCACTTGTCCGTGAGGTTGGAATGGCAGTCGAAGCAGCGGACACATTCTGAATGCCATGCCCTGTCCAAGACATTCAGTAAAAACTTGTCTAGTATCGGCTTCTCACAGCCCGCGCAGACAATTATCATTGTGTTGCCACTCCCTGGGCCTCGACCTGAAAAAAAAAAAATAAATTTAAGAAGTATTTTTATTTATTTCTTTATTTTTTTATCCGCTGCCTTCGTGGACTGACGTATTAAATATTTCATATTATATGCCTGACTAAACACGAATGGCGAGTTAAAGAAGTTCACATTATCCGGTAGTAAAACCGTTTTAGAGCAGCCGACATACACCGATTGTAAAGCAGCCGTTTTAAATTGGCATATTTGAAGTAACTAAATCATATGTATTTTTTTTTTCATATTATCCAATCATACCGCCTTTTCCACAATTAACCTTCTAATAGGTCACAGCTGGTTTGATCCAAAAAGTATTATATCCGTAATAAATTATTTTGAAACTGCTTATTTCATAATTAGAATAGTTGATAAACGGTTACTCAAAATTGATTATCTTTGCATTTGACTTAAGAGTACCGTTAAAGAAACATTATTCAAATGCCTTAGAATAGCATGAAAACATTCCATGTCGATCAAACTTTCTTTACTGAAGGCTATACTACTCTCCGAGCCATTATCGACTTGAGAACCGGCCACCGTTACCAACTATCTTTTGCCATCAACTAGAGCCTGCAAGATAGATAATGTAGCACCTTAGAGGTGCTACCTTTGATTTACAACTGAGGTAACCAGGTAGTTACCTGGTAAGTTGAGAAGCCTCTCTATCCAGCAGATGCCAGGAAGCTTCCTTCCCACCCCATCACGTTTTTCTTCCATCGTCGATGACATAAGATAGAGATAAGAAAGGTAGCTGGCAGTTTCAAATCCCTGCTGGCTCAGAGCTGCATTTCTTAAACTTAAAAAAGTTTGGAACGCACTAAATGTAGATTTTTTTTTTATAAAAATACTAATTAGAGGGTAACTAACTACTTATANCATGTACAATCTTATTAATGAGTAAAATATTTATAAATATTTTATAATGTTATAAGTAAATAGGTATTATCAGTGGTTTATTTTGACAAGATTACTTTTTATACGCGTAAATGTCAATTGAATTTACCACTCTCTAGAATAAGTGTAATAACTTTACTGATTCAAACAATTATTTCTGTGAAGGAGGACTTGTTCATAGTTTGCAAAAGAATTTTGATCAAGTTATAATACAAACCCGATTAAGTAAAGATTAATTTAGAATTCTTGCGCTCTTCTTCGATTTAAAAACAAGTCATAGGTTTTAGAATTATGAAGCATTTACTAAGAATTTCATTTTGATCGCAGTTTGACGGTTCCTAAAGCTATCCAATACATTTCATGGCAAAGTTGAATACGGCATTAGCCTGAAACAGGACTTTCATACCTACTAAACTACGGGCGTTTTTATAAGGTATTATTATTTTGAGGTAATAGGAATACTTAATTGAATATAACACCCTATGAACATAAATACGGTATGATTGCAGTACCCAATCATAATGTGCGTAATCTTATAGCTTACTTTCAGAGTAACTTCATCGTGTGAAATAATCGTTTTTACTAGGTGTTATTTATGATTATTTTTTTAATTTAGGCTATTTTTTTTTAATCACACTAATCTTATTCAATTGCTAAAGGGCAATTTGGTTTCAATAGAATAAGTGTAATAACTTTACTGATTCAAACAATTATTTCTGTGAAGGAAATGAGTAGGTGAGGTAATTTAAAGGTTTTACGGAGCCTATCTGCACGTAATCAGGTGGATTTTCTTTACCAGCCCATCCTAAAGAAAAAGTAGATAAACTGCGCATATAAAGAAAAATAAAATAATTATTAACTTATTCACTGTTATCTCATTTTGGCAATTAACATATTTTTTACATCAGAAAATTTTGTTAGTCACAGGTTAATTGTATTGACAAATAAAATGCGTTCAACTTTCGTATGCCATATGTGAAAACTTCGATAGCAATAATTTCATTTCAGCTGTCAAAAAAAACAATAATAGTTATTTATTAGTTTTAACTTAATTAACTTCGTAGGTATCTCACGGTTATCTATGTCAATCTTGTGATGATAAATTAACAAATGCGTGACGGATAAAGGAATACATTTTTCGTAAAACTAAATAATATATTTTAATTATTTTGTTTATCTATGTACCTACATATAAATATAAATCATCCACTATGTTAACTGTCCTTATAGAAAAAATAAGCATAAAAAATACATAAATTAGTTATTAAATTAACTCTTTTTAAATACATCAAATTTTTCATGTTTGTTCGTGACTATTACGAATTTACAGTTTATTAAATTTTTACTGTTATATTTTATTTTTATTAACAAAATAAAATATGTTTATTATAAAATACCTTCTTTTCAATTTTATAAGAATTTCAGTCGTCCAAAGATTGTGTGGTATACGACACATAACAACCACATTGCCTGGAATCTAACTTATTTTACCACGGTGTAAAAGAATTTTATAAACTAAGATCTACCAGATGCGGACCCTATGAAATCTTAAAAGGGTGACGCCTGTAATTGGAAAAAGGGAAGTTACCAAAGGGACGGGGGAAAAAATGTTTACCGGCAAGGAAGAGCATGCGACGCTCTATAAATGTATTTATTTACTTTATTTCCTGACTCTCGGAGAGGGTGCGCTGTTTCCTCCCTAACCACCACTACACTGCCCTAAAAGTACATCCCTAACACCAAGTATAGAAGTTCATGGACAAATTTTTTCCTCAATTTCCATCCAACTCTTTTCACGGTGCGATATATCCTTCTCGAACTGACTAATTTCCAATAATACACAATTTAAAATATCCATTCTTCAAACTAGAGTTGTTCCGGCAATCAATAAAAATCTCACATAAATTTTATTATTGAGGTGCAAAAAAAGTAAAACGACGTTTCATTATTATAAATAAGTCTAATGGCTATCTTTATAATAGCTGTAATTGTATGAATATAAAGTACGTTTTATTTTAATTTAAAGGATAAATGAGAGCTATTATTCCATCAGCGGTGGTTTTAGATGAGCCGACCATCCGTAGAGGTGTGAGACCCTTAGCCAACTCGATTACACTAATTTATAAGGTGCCAACAAGTAATCGCTTGAAATCGATGACGATTATGTAATACGCGATGGTAATTAAAGCGAATCGGACGAAGGAATTACTTGAAAGTGGAAATAAGTACTCTAGTGAAGTCTTATTAGTCGGAGGATTTAAGGTCGGGTATATTGAAGAAGAGGGTCGAGTCCTATTCGGCCGGGAGTTCCAGGTCCTGTTTGCTTCGTAAAATCAGCCGTGAGGTTTCCAGTGGACGAGACCACTTTTGAATATTAAAATCTATAATTTTGATCCGGTCCACTCCCACCTTGAAGGTTCCCACCGGTTAATAGCCGAGTACAAAAAGGAACCTGTAACCTTACTCTTTGACCGTTTTTATACCGGCTACATTTATTTTTCTTAAATAAGAACTTGGATTCACTTCAACAGTGCACGCTACCTAAACCAAAGATATAATTCAATAAAAAAAACTTTTGTATTCTTTGATAAAATTACTATATGAAGAGTTAAAAAAGATGATGTTATTTGATTTAAAAAAAAAAGTTCTTCAAACAAACTAAACTACTTCCTAATTAACTGTAAATATCTCAAAAAAATTAGCGAACCTTATAATTATTATGTTCTCATTTTTTTTAACAAGAGTTAAATGACGTTTTATTTTTAATATCGTGACTGTCTAATCATGTGTTTAGCACAGCTCAAAACCCCCATAATTAATTACATATTAATTTAAAAAGAACAATGACATTAAAAGTAAACATTAAAAGAAATTATCCTTAAATTAAATTTTGTAAAAAATTCTATATCTTTCAGTTATAGAAATATCTGAGAATTAAAATATTTAATAATTTATAGTTATACATTTTATATACAACAAATTATCATATTAAGGTCTTATTCTCTTATTTTTA
>KZ651519.1:391142-408244 GCA_001010745.2 Gerris buenoi
AATACCTTTTATTTGATACCCTACTCAAAATGTAAAAAAAAATATGTTTGTTGTGCGACTTGAATTATCCGCCATTTTGAATTTTAACAGCTGATAATTTTGAGTTCGCTATAATTTTCCTGTGTGCGCGTCTAAACGATCTTTTACATTGGAAAGTTTCGTGTTTTTATCTCTTTTGGTTCAAAAGTTATTGGAACCGTACAGAGTGACAGACAGACAGACACAAGAACGAAACTATAAGGGGTTTTTTTTTTTTTTTTTTTGGTTTTACCAACGAAACCCTAAAAATGGAAATAAAATTATTTTCTGTGTTGGGTCGAACCGTTTCTTGGCCACGGAGTAAGTACCGCGTAAGTTTTAGCACAATCAGCATAATCACCTTCAAACACAACTCTTAATTAGAAAATAAATGTTTTAAATTCTTCCAAAAAACTTATCTATATCTAGACGATTTGAATATAGCCTCAAATTTTAATGAGTTAGTAATATTTAATATTTCCGTAATAGGTAGCTCCTCACATAATATCTTAACTTAGATGCACCATGCACCAACATAATCATGCTTTAAATCAATTAATAAGATTAATTAGTGGTTAGTAAAATACAAAAGCTCAAAATTTTATGAAACAGATGTGGATTTAAGGAATATATTATACTATGTAGGTCTAGAGTTTTATATATATTTAGGATAAGAATTCCTCCATGCAACATGACTGTAATAATACAGGGTGGGCAAAAAAAACGTACTTTTTTGAACACTTATATGGGGATTGTTGGAATGAAATTAATTCTACACGAACTTAAATCAATTAATTATTATTATTTTATGAAAGGTCACTCAACAATAATAAACCTACAATATGTAGTTTTTTAAGACTCTTATTTTGTAGTTCATACTAACATTACCAGAATAATTAAGTCTTTTTCAAAATTGAATTAACCTCGAATCTAATATGATATCAGAAAAAGAAATTCTGAAGCCAAAATTGTGCTTATACATATACGAGTAGTTTTTATAGGTGTCAAACTTCCCAATACCATTCGAACCATGTTTCTGGTGCGAGATAAGGATTTAAATCCATTCATTGAGCTATTTAATTCAATTACCCTACAAAATACATTGCCAATTAGTGTTGCAGGAACGATCACATAGCTTCTGTTACCTTCAGTAAGCTGGGAAGCAAAATCATTATTTTTATTTGCCTGGATAGAGATGTATTTTTTAAACTAAGGTTATTTTTAGAAATAACAGCAAATAATTTGAATCCAGAAATCTTAATATAAGGACGAGGTACCAATTAAAGAGAATAACTATTATTATTATTATGGTAGTTGCAAAACATCTAAGTCATATTAAGTTATAACCGATTCAACCCCTAAATCTGGGCCTGCAGTGGGTCAACAGATAAATATGGCAAATAAACCCCAAGAGGTTTGAACCCATTCACTAACCCAGTGAACATTGGGATTTACTAATACTAACCTATATTAATGGTTTCAAGCTAGAGTCAAAGGTAAAGCGCTCTGGGGAAAGTAAAGCAACTTCTAATTCTGATTTACTCATACCTACTAACTTTAACTGCCTACTAAATACCTAATAACTGTCACTATTCAAAATTTCTAAACAAATGAGCTCCACAAATATCAAATTACATATTAAAACAACAGGTTATAAAATAATGTGAGACAGCTTACAAGGTGAGACTAAATTGTAAGGAAACAAACCTCTGATGAGGGAATGATTAAGACATACCTGATGAAGAGCCCGGATCAACGTGATCTCACTCTGCCCCTTTCTACGAGTGACTTTATAATATCCAACACAAAGTCCTAGTTAAACTAATAGTATATTTGTAACAATCATAGCAACAGTAACAATAAACTCCATTTTCAGCTAAATAGACATTTAGCATACACGTGCTAGCTTGTAATGTCTAACTAGATTGCATCTAATTAAATATACTACTATACCAACACATTTCAGACTCTCCATGTCCTGTTAGAATTCAGGAATAATAAATAAATTAAAGCCTTAACGGAATATTAAATAAAATCAACTTACATGCTTCCTAACATTAAAGTAGCGGACTGTCTTTATAGAAAATGTTATCAACTGCCATGCTTTCTAAAATTAAGAACCATCTTACAATAAGATATCATCAGAAAATCTTAAAAGAATCTTTCTTTTAAATGCACATTTTCATATTCCATTGTAATAAATAATAAATTAATGCGATGATAATAATTTCTTACTTAATAAAGCATGGTGCATGGTTTCTTGCACGATATTGATTTGATGAACCATACTTATTTCATTGAGCCTCGTTTGTCAAATCAGTACAGCGTACATGTGTATAAGAGGTCTTCCTCTAATACCTTCAATCCAAACGAAACTACCCTAATTCTTTTTTGGAATTTCACCGATCACCACTGTCACTATTACTATTAAATGGTTCTCCGAGAGAAATTTTTTCTCTTTAGACCGAGGAAGAATTTTTTCCTGCAGCTTTTACGGATGTTTCGGACTATTGATAAATCTTTCATCCGCTTCGAATTTTTATAAGGGCAGTAGAGTAACATATTTTACTGGAAAGTAGTGGGACTTGAAACCATCAAAACTCACACTCGCATAACTCAAACACGCACATCTCGCACAAATCAAACTCGCACTACCGTAGTTTCATTAAAATGATGTAGTGTCTAATGATAGTCTTTTTCTGACTAGACTTCACGTTTAATAATTTGCCAAAGATCTCCATGAAGAATTTATAAACTGATAGACATTGGATTTATCCCAATGAAAAGTCCTCCATCCCAGTCAAAATTGATTTTAGCTTTAATATCGGTCAAATCCCAAGGATTAGTGGGTGCCGAGCATTTCTACAAGTTAATTTTTTCTGGCCATATCAATCTTGGTTGGGACTCATATTCGCTGGGGTTTTCTCTGGAAAATTCTCAGCTTGAGAGCCTTCTGCTTCATTAGTTTTCTTATTATCAACTTCAAATCGCACAATTTAAAATTAAATCAAGTTCTAAACTAGAAAAACTGTAATTTCTAGCATATCATCTTGATTCTAAAAGCCATATTAAACACATTGAAAAGAATTGTTAAAATATTTTCTCTGAATATATTTAATATTCAGAGAATATATTTAAGATATTAAGATGAAGTATAGGGACCAGATCCTTCTTTAAATGAACTTATATTAAGTTAACTAAAGTGAACAATATTAAATACGTATCTGAAATAATATTTTAAATTCCTTACGTTAAAAAAACTTATTTTATTAGGAACAAGTTAACATTTTCAATAATTGATAACAGTGTGACAATAAAAAAAATATTCTTTTACACTAATGATACCTAAACTTACGCAGAAATAAAAGTATCTAATAAGGTGACTATAAAACTAATAATGTAAAGAGTCTGATTAAATTCAAGTATAAATATAAGAGTATTTAGAAAGTATTTAGTTGAGGAGTTCTCTACTTGTTAATATAACGCTGTTAAACTATGTTTAGAATTCTAGCATAGAATTTCGTGGTTTTCAGGTGAACCAGGACAAGATGGCAGCCCTGGCCCACCAGGACCTCCAGGACCTCCTGCCTTTTATAATGTAAGCTTATATTAATTAACCTTTTAAACTTTATTCGATAAGATTGCAACCATTTTAGGTTACTCTTGTAAATGATAAAATGTTAGAGTAATCAAAGTTAAAATTAGACTACTATCGATTTGAATTTTCATAGTATAACAACTTTTAAGTTATTGATATTATTAAAAAAAAAATCCAAGAGTAAAATCAATGGGGATCACCAATAGAGCATTATTGCTTTAAATATAATAATTTGCTTTTTTGTTTGATTATATACTGAAATGTTTTTCTATTCTCTATGAGATAAGTATTTCCTAAAATCAAAGGCAGGGGAATAGTGTCTTCGTTATTATAAACATATATACAGTTATCTATCTAATTAGACTGCTTCAGGATTACACACTGAAGAGAGTCAATAATGACCCTGTATACAATATTTGATTTGATAAAGCAAATATAAAATGGCTTTGAGCCCAATAGTCTTTATTCTATAGACATTTCTTTTCATCGCTGAATAGTCTTAGTTGCATACTAATTTTATAGCTATAAATATTTTATTAACGTTTATTAACAAATAGTTATTAGGGTAAAATAACTATCATTGCAGCCTATGAAATTATCTTAAATCAACTCAGTGAGTCAGACTATGGGCTACACCTACATTGGATTAGAATTTCTCCTTATCTGATATCGGGCGATCATTGGATCAAAAACAAGTTCCAATGCTATAATCTAGGTGGAAGCCCGATGCCACGATAACCAACTACGCCCGATGTTGATCGACGTTGTTTGATTCCAGTCCGATGTCTCAATCCAAAGGCACATAATAACGGGGGAAATTAATAGAAATTTGTTAATTGATTATGAAAAATAATAAGCCTCTCATTTGGAGACCAGACAAACAAAGCTTACCAAAACGGGAACATAAAATCAGAAGTTAGATTGACAAGTTATGTCATCAATTAGGCCTTAAAGAATATACTTAAATGTTTCAATAGTCTTACGGTGTTTGTCAAGAACGGTGTACAGAGGATACCTAAATTCGGTATGGTGGGGGTAGCGGTAGAATGGTGGGGGATTTTTCTGATGTAACGCAAGACCCCCCACTCCTATAAATAGGTTGCACGGATATAGGGAGTTGTTTAGAAGAGAGGTCTTCATTGACATTAAAGGGGGGCGTCTCGCTTTCCGAATCTAGACATCCTGTATACACCGTCCTTGGGTGTTTGTTCTTGAATTTATCAGGGTGGTCTCGTTAGTTTTAAAAACTTCCCAGATGATCTTAATTAATCTCAATTTTACGTCTCTGGAGAACATCGTTCTCACAGAACATTGGACTCCCACAACACAACTGCTTCCACTTCCCTATAGGGTTTAACTGTCGTTCAGTGTAAGCACTTTCGGCGGACGACATTGGTTCTGGCAATGCTTATCCAGTATTGGTGTAGCCTTGGGATAAATCCTACTGTGAATTACCGTTATTAATTTATTTATATCTAAAGGCCCCCATACACGGTCAAAATGTTAAAAACATTTTAAACATGTATAGCGCTGTTTCATGTTTGCGCAAACATGATGTTTGACGTGTATGGACTAAATTTACCTACCCGACATCAGTTTGCGCAAAATGTTTGATCGTGTATCAGTCCTTAAAAGAACTAGATTCCGCTCATCTAATAGAACTATAATAACCTGTTACGGTTGTTAATCAATAATTTTATCAATTCGTTCAATGCCACATCTTTTAGATCGATCGACTAACCTATTTTAAATATTTAACAGTTATTTGTACACAAAACGTTTATTAAGAATACTTAGATATTGTGAAAGATTGTTTGTTAAAATAAAGTTGATCTATATTGCAGGATGAAGATATGGCTAATTCAGTATTGGACAAGACCCTGGCATTATCTAAGGAACCAGGATTAAAAGGTAAACCCTCTTTACTTTGCATAATTTATTTTGTCAGTGAGAGCATTATTTTTAGAAAAGAGATAAACCGTTTGGAGCAGTTGCTTTTAAATCAGCAGCGTTTGCCAGAACAAGGATTAATTAGGCTTAAATGTCGGATAATGAGTAAATCCATTGTTTTCCCAGCTTCTTCTCTTATCAGCTGCTTCAGGTAACATAAATAAATTAAAATTTTTTATTAGTATCAAGAGGCTTTATTGAAACGAAGATATTTTTCTTTTTATGTTTACTAGTTTAGAAATGCAATTATAAGTGACTGGTTTTCAAAATGAGGATATTGCAAGATCTATGTAAATTTACAATTAATTTCTTAATTGGGGGGGGGGGGACTGTAGAACCGATTAACGGGGGGGCAACCGATTAACGGAGGGATTACGGGGGGGGGGGTACTGTACCGATTAAACCGTTATAAGGGTTTAAATAAAACTAACGGAGGTATTAAGAGAAAAACTGTTTTACGTAAGAAAAGCTTTGCACTATAAAAACTCATATAATTAAATATATTTTAAGGTTTTTAGTCATATTTATTACTATACGATTCTTTTAAAAATGAACTGCCAAATATTAAAACATTTTAAGGTTTGTAGAAATTTTGTTTTTATTAGAAGAATGAAAGAATGTGTGGACTATTTCTTGTAAAATGCTGTTTTTACAAAAAATAAAATAAATAAATGATCTGGCCTCTTAGTGTCATCACGAAATATTTTATTAAAAATTTTCCATTGTTTGATAGACCAGTTTTCTTTTGTACGGGGGGGAGGGTTCTGTAGAACCGATTAAACTGTTATAAGGGATTAAATAAAACTAACGGAGGTATTAAGAGAAAAACTGCTTTTATTTTAGAACTCAGCCCTTAATACCATTGTGTATTCATTAGGTTTTAAGCAACACTGTTGGAGACAATCTCTATCTCTAAAGCTCAGCTCCCTTAGCTCGTGTAAGATGTGAGGACGATGTTTGAACACTATTTTTTCAGATATACTTTTATTCCAGTCATCTTTTACTTTTCGGTGTAGAGGATGTACAAAGATGTCACCAGTTTTTCCTGTCAGAAGCCATTCTCCGGGCATTTCTAGGGTTGATACCCTGTTTGCGGAAAGCCGGTTCCAGGGAGTCTACCCAATCATTCTTGGAAGGCCTGGCCGCCTTCCCTCGCTTTTCGACTCCGTTACTTGCTTTGAGATTCTGTGGTCTTCCATCCTGGCCACTTGGCCAAACCAGTGAAGCTTGTGTCTATCAATCTTATCAGATAGTGTGACATTTAGGGAATTATTAATGTCATGGTTTTGATAGCTGTCAATGTTTTGTTATTGAAATAATGTTTTTTCTTATAAATAAATTGAGTTGAACAATCGTTCTTAAGAGTTGTTTCAATGGCTTCAAAAGCTTTACATGGTGTCGGGAGTAAAGCGGGAAGGAAAAAACACCAGGAAGTTGAGATTCAGGAAGAGCCGGAGGAAGTAGGTGAAATTCGACACAGTCAAACTCGACTGAAGATTGATTCGCCGCCGCCTTTTGATTTTCAAAGGCCAGAGAACTGGGACTGCTGGTTATCACGCTGGGAAAGGTACAGGCGTATTAGCGGGCTACAGCGGAAATCCCAAACTGACCAGGTAGATTTACTTATTTATATTTTAGGGGAGCAAGCGGAGGACGTTTTTAATTCATTCGAGTCAAAAGCAGTGAGGTAGAGGAGGATTTTTATGATTTAGTTATTGGGAAATTTCAAAACTATTTTTCTCCTAGAATTAATATAATTTATGAACGAGAAAAATTTAATAGTAGAAGTCAAAATAGCGATGAACCGATAGAATCTTTTATTACAGATGTGATTAAATTAGCGAACAAGTGTAAATTTAAGGATTTAAAAGATGAGTTGTCCGGGATAGAATAGTAGTAGGGGTCAAGGACTCGAAATTAAGTAAACAAATGCAAATGGATCCAAGCCTAACAAAAGAAAGAGCAATAACGTTGGCTAAACTATATGCTATTATAAAGCCCCAATAGAACGTAGAGGGGGACAATATATAAGAGTTAGGAAAGAACAAGAAGACGACAAGGAAATAGCGGAGGTCTCTAAAAAAGGAAAATTAGATCAAACGAGTAAGGCATGGTATAGGAAAGATCCAAGGAAAGAAGGGTGTAACCAATGTGGAATGATTCATGGAAGAGAGGACAGATGTCCTGCACGAGGTTCCAAGTGCCGAAAGTGTATTGGGTTAAATCACTGGAGCATTAGGTGTAACTCAAAATATGTGAAAGAAGTAGAAAAGCAGCGAGGAAACGATAGTGACTCAGAAAGTTCGAGTCACCGGTATGTGTATAAATTATGAAAATGATGAAAATCCATGGAAAGTATGTTTGAAAATTGAAGAATTGAAATTAAATTTTAAAATAGACACGGGCGCAGATGTTTCCGTAATTCCAGAAAGATTGGCTAATAGACTTAAGGAAAATATCGTAAGTACAAATGTTAAATTATTTGGCCCGGGGAAAGCAGAAATTAAAGTAAAGGTAATGATAAAAACAGAATTAAGATGGAAAGGGATCAGCTCTGAGCAGGATCTGTATGTAGCAGATGTAAAGGAGCCTCTGTTAGGAAGACCTGCTCTCACCGCCCTCAAGTTAGTGACTGTGTTCACCTAAAAATGGTGAACACAGTTCAAAAGGAAGTTCTTAATGAAGAATATAAACAAAAATATCCAAGGCTATTTAAGGGACTAGGTAAAATAAGGAATGAATTAAAAAGGAATGAAAGCTAAAGGAAGATGCCAAGCCATTTGCAACTGCTACACCAAGAAGGATCCCGTTTCCACTAAGAGAGAAAGTGAAAATAGAGTTAGAGAACATGGTTAAAGAAGGAGTGATTTCTCCTATAGATGAGCCCACCGAATGGTGCTGTCCAATAACAATAGTCCCTAAACCAAACGGAAATATTGGACTGTGTGTTGATTACACGAAATTAAATGTGGCTGTTAAGAGACCGCACTATATTCTGCCAACCGTAGAGGAATCGTTTAATAAAGTTCGAAATTCAAAGTTTTTTTCTAAATTGGATGCAAGTCGAGGGTACTGGCAAGTACCTATTGAGGAGAAATCAAAATTATTTACTTGTTTTATAACCCCATTTGGAAGGTACATTTTTAATAGATTTCCCTTTGGAATTTCGCCAGCCCCAGAATTCTATCAGCGGATAATTGCTCAAATGTTAGAAAAAGAGGAGGGTGTGTGTAACCACATCGACGATATTTTGGTATGTGGCAGAACAAAAGATAAACATGACAAAAGACTAGACAGAGTACTAAAGAAATTAGAAAATGAAGGAGTGACTTTAAACGCTGAAAAATGTGAAATTGGGGTTACTCAAGTTAATTTTCTTGGCCATTTAATTTCTGCAGAGGGGATTCGAGCAGACCCCTCCAAAATTAACACAATTAAATCATTTGGTCCACCAAATAATGTGTGCGAAATTCGTCGATTTTTAGGCATGGTTAACTATTTATTAAAATTCGTGCCAAATTTGTCGACCATAACAAAACCATTAAAATAACTTATAGTTAAAGGAAATGAATGGAGCTGGAACCAACCTCAGATAGAGGCGTTTAACAAAGTCAAAGAGCTGATGACAAGAACACCTGTATTGGCACATTATAATCCGAATTTCTCTACACGAATTAGTGCGGATAGTTCAGGTTTTGGTCTTGGAGCTGTGTTGGAGCAACAAGATCCAGATGATAGGCGTTGGAAACTGTGTGCTATGCATCACGTTCACTAACCAAAACGGAAGCCTAGTGGGCACAAATTGAAAAGGAAGCATTAGCAGTCACTTGGGCATGTCGTAGATTTGACACATGGATCAAAGGGTTAAGTTTCTACCTTCAAACAGACCATAAACCGTTATTAACCTTATTAGGAGAAAAAGAGTTGAGTGAGTTAACGCCGAGGATCCAAAGATTAAGACTATTGTTGATGAATTATAGTTACACTATGGTATATGTTCCGGGAAATGAATTTTATGTACCCGATACTTTATCCCGGTCACAGAAGTGTCAATGGATCCAGAGGAAAAAGAGCTAGATGAGGAAGTCGGAATGTTTATCGAATACATTAAAGCTAATTTACCAGTTTCTGACGAAGGATTAGCAGAAATTATAAAGGCTCAAGAGGAATGTGAAACATCTATAATATTGAGGCAGTTCGTATTGAAAGGGTGGCCTCGTCTCTAAAATTCCTTAGGAAATCATTTCCTTTTACAAGTAAAAAGATGAGTTGTCTCTAGTTGACAATTTAATCATGAACGGTGAAAACTTATATATCCCTAGATCCCTGAGACACAAACTTGTAGGAGTTATACATGAGGGACATTTAGGTTATAACAAATGTTTACGAAAGGCGAAGACTGCAGTCTGGTGGCTGGACATGAAATCAGATATAGAGAGATTTATTCAAAATTGTAGGGAGTGTTTAGAGGAAAGGAAAAATCCTGTAGAACCCATGTTAGCAAGTGAGTTTCCAGATGGTCCATGGCAAAGAGTTGGGGCAGACATACTTACTTTTGAAAGAAAGAACTACTTGTGTATTCAAGATTACTTTTCTCTATACCCGGAATTAATTAGCTTAGATAGATTAACTTCGGCTCATGTGATAAGTAGGATAAAAAGTGTTTTTTCTAGGTTCGGTATACCTACGGAGTTTCGGTGTGACCAGGGGACTACTTTTGTAAGTGACGAATTTCGTAGATTTGCTAAAAACTATGGATTTAGGATAGTAACCAGCAGTCCGAGATATCCGAAGAGTAACGGTTTTGCGGAAAGTGGAGTTAAGACGATGAAGAATCTGTTAAAGAAAAACAAAAATGGAGACATTCACTTAGGACTTCTAGCATATCGGAGTACACCCTTGGAGAATGGGTATAGCCCTGCACAATTACTGATGGGCAGGCGTCTTCGAACAACATTAGTAATCCCCCAGTCTAAGCTAATACCAAAGTGGCCAGATGTTAAAGAAGTTGCCGATCGTGACAATGAGAAGAAACTTAGGCAACAAGCTCATTATAATACCCGACATAACACACGGAGTTTGCAACCACTGAAAAGAGGAGAGAGAGTGTGGGTATCTGATATGCGCAAGTATGCAACAGTGACAGGGGAAGCAGGACAACCAAGGTCATACTACGTGGAAACGGATGATGGAGCAGAGCTGCAGAGGAACAGAAGTCACTTAGTCCAGGCTGGACTAAGTGACTTCTGTTCCTCTGCAGCTCTCATTGCGACATATCGTTCGGAATTAAATGTCATAGTCAAGCCTTCCTCCTCAAAAAAAAATTCGGCTGTAACACTCCGAATTTTGTTTAAGCACACCATATCGTTAGTGTAGAAGAATATAGCGGTCTTTTATTAATAATTCGGTTGAAAGTTCGGTGAAAGTTCTCAGTAGTGAACTTGTGTTTATTTACAGCTCCACTGAGATGAAAATCTTCTTTGGTCGCTACTAAAGACAGCTTTGCTGGATTACTATTCTAAACGAAGAACCCTCCTCACACTGCTGCAGTCTGACATTCCACAGCATGCTTTCGAGCAGAATATTTTGGTAATTGCTCAATTGCTGCTCTCACCTGCTGCGCATTTTTTAGTGTTCTTTCGGATCAACATTGCCCGTGTACACTTATGCTAATTCTTGCAACCAATTTCCTCCAACGACCTAACACATGACCGATTTGTGTTAGCATTAGAAACACCGTTGCTGTGCGGAATAATGATTTGTCGCCAAAAAGTTATGTGCATATTAATCTCAGATTGGTTGCTTTCTGAATATACGTCTTACCAGTAAAGCCTCTATGTTCATTTGTTTAAGGTGCATTAGCTACTGATTTCTAAAATTGGTTAATCAAGGAAACTTCGACGACTTAGGTTCACCTGTCTTCCTCCCCCGCAGCAACAACGATGGCACCTCATTATTAATTAGTCGGTTCATAAAAGATGTATATTTTTATAAAAATAAAATAATAAATAGATAATATTAATAAATGTGTATTTTATAAAAGAATTGAACAGAACTCGATTTAAAACAGAGAATAATGTAACGTAAGAACGATGAAGCTGAGCTACTTTTAATCCACTTGTACAAAGAAACGCAAAAATAACTTAAAAAAGAAGTAGAGAAGAAAGAAGTGAAAGCAATTGGGAGGACTTTAAATGTTACGAGATGGAAAATACAAAACAAGAACTTAAAAGTGTTTTCTAACGGGACAAGACGCGTTTATAGATAGAAATCTCTGGGTATAAAACAAAGGTCTCAAAGCATAAGAGATCCAAGGCATAATGGCTTCTTTAGCTGGTGAACACAGAGGGTAAAAGTGTGAACCAGTGCAGTGCTTTGCCCTCTTATAGTCCTCTGGGGCCAGTACTACCCCAATCCATTACTTATGTATGCCACTCAAAACGGCTAGCTTCTCCTATGTTTTCATTCTTCTTGTAATACCTTACCATCTTAGGTTTTTTTTCTGACTTATTAGATCTTTTTCACATTTCTTATTTTGTGACTAATGCCTTACACTTTACTTTCCACTTATTTCTTTTTATATATTTTTTCTAAATACAAAGGAGGTCTTTATTGGTTTTACTTTATTTTTTTGTACCTTTTCATTTTTTAACTGTACTTTCTTTTTATAAAATAAATATAAAATTAGCCAATTTTTTTTATCAAACTCAAAAGTATAAAATTTTATTAAGTGACAAATTTGATGTGAATAAAATTATAGAGTAAAATAAGTTTGTTTAATTGTAGAGCCTGAAGACGCCCAAGGTGTAAGGGCGAAATATTGAGAGATTTAAAAGAACAACTTTATGGTTTAAGTTATTATCACCTGATATAAAATCCCTGAAGAGACTAGAAAAAACATATGATTATCACAGTGTTTTATTTAAAGAATTAGCCAAATTTTTCCGTGTTATCATGTTCACGAGTAGATTAATTTATTATTAATCCAAAAGTATATATAATTATTATACTACGCAATGTAATTAATCCAATTTTAACTTCGTGTAACATTGCGATAATTAGAATATGAGATATATCAGAATATTATCGATTTTACCTGAACTATATCCATATTATAATGAATGGGTAATGGATAACTGTCTCTATGTACAGCATACTATTGGAAATCATATTTATCCACCTCGCACGTAATAGGGATTTTAATTTCAAGTACATGACATTTGTAGATTATAATATTCTTAAAAAGATTATATGTCTCTCCATATTCACAACTCAACTTTGACAATATTTGCATAAGAATTAAATTTAGGTATACTCCTGCTTTTTCGTTTTTGAAAGAATTAAATTGGCTATTTGCCTTTTTTTTACTTTCAACAAGTTATTTTAAGATATATTTACGTTTAGGTACCGACTCTAAACGAGTGGTGAAAGCATTTATTTACAAAAATAAAATAAAAGGAAACGATTTTGGAAAATTTAAATTATTCCCTCTGTAAGAAGATACGGGTTCATTTATTCAAAAATAAATAATATACAGAAGAAAATATTTATTCTATAAGTTTAAATTTTTTCTGAATCCTGAGTTAATAAAAATAATTCAAATGTTTGAAGAATAAAAAAAAACTTTGTCTGGGTACTGACAGGGTTGAAGGGGAACCACGTGAGGCTATGATAAACTGTGTATCAACAGAGCTAGTTACACATAAAACTTGAAACCAAGCAAAGAACCATTAGAAAAGCGAAGCAGAGAAAAGTTATAGAGGACCATTTTGGAAATTAGATTTATGAGAGCCAGCTTTTATCAAATATAAGAATTCCAAAACACAGCGTGAGTTGCTTGCTTCAAATTAAAAACGGGCTCGATTACCTGCAGGCACGTCAATTAATTTTAACGTTTTGCCATGAAAACAGGCTTTTAAGCACAGAAGAATTCCACCCAATTATATTGTTAACAACAGTTTCGTCAGGACATTTTGGGATATAATGAAGGCACGCAAGAAGTCGAGCTTTGTGCTCTTGCTTTTTGAAGTCGAGCATAACATTTTTGCTACAGTTTCTGCTGTCTGTATATGTTATTGCTTAAATTCAGTAAACAACTCCAGCAGGAAATCACCAGTGATTATGCAAGAAAAGTTTGATATGAAGGTACTCACTCAGCCTGTGAACGTTAATCAGTAAAGCTATGGGTTCCTAGGAGAGGGTTGCCGTTATCTACTGGTGGATGACTTCAGTAAAACGTTGACAATAATAGTACAGTCAATAAAAGTAACGTTGGTTTTATAGATAGTGTTGATAGTGAAAACGTCTTCGGAGAACTTCAAACAGACCCGATGCCTTTTTTTTATAACTGTCCAACGCATACCGTCAAATAATTTTCTTGTATCGTTGAACATTTAACAAATGTGGTTTTTAAAATATGTCAAACAGGGATAATAAATTATTAAAACTGCTTCAATACATCCTGGCTATATTTCGAACTTCTCTTTGGTCATCTTCAAGCTAAACGGAGGTCATCACGTCTGATTGGTGCGGTCACCGAGCTATCAATAAATAGCCTTTGTAGTAGTTTCATCTCTTCTTTAGTATGAATATTCCTTGGCAATTTTGAACGGCCAATTATTTAACTATTCTGACTATAATGATCCCTTTTTATTAATGTCCAACAAATGTGGTTTTTATAATTGGTCAAATAGGAATAATAAATTATTAAAACTGCTTCAATACATCCTGGCTATATTTCGGCCTTCTCTTGTGTCAGCTTCAAGCCAAACGGTCAACGAGTCATCAATAAGTAGGGCTACTTATTGATGACTCCATTGTATGGCTCCATTGTAGTAGTTATATTTAAAGTAACTTCTTCTCTTTTAGATGTAGAACTATTTAATTATTCATTAATTTATGAATAGTTTGTGAGGATATTGTAAGTACTAATAAATAAAATATATGTTTCATAAATTAGCACCACAGTAAATTTCATTTTTATTTAAAAAAAAATAAAGCATTATTTTTCTTTAAATGTTTAAAAGTTCTAACGAGCTAGCTTTTAACTCTTTAGTAGTGTCTAAAACCTGTCTGTATATCGATAAAATTTATTAATACATTCAGGTCATATAACGACGGTAAAGGATAGCTCCTCTTATCTACACTACTACAAATAACTTGTCTAACCCTCTCAGCCAAAATAATTGCCTTTTGTGCCAAACCTTCACCGATACTCAAGCCAAATAGGAGGGCAAAACACTCGACTAGACCTCATGTCAGAATGATTTACTNGTAAGACAAAGGGAATGTGAGGTACCACTGTTCTCATGGACCATCCCTGCAGAACCATGGTCAAGAGTTCATATTGATTACGCCGGGCCTTTTGAAGGAAAATCATGGCTAGTTGTTGTGGATGCTTATTCTAAATGGATAGAGGTATTGCCAACAAGTAGCACCTCTACCGCAAAGACTATCCAACTACTCAGAGAAACGTTTGCGAGGTTTGGTTTACCCAAAAGCTTAATTTCTGATAATGGCCCTCAGTTTACGTCGTATGACTTTAATGAATGGTGCAAGGACAACGGGATAAAGCATATATGCACTACACCTTACCACCCTAAGTCTAATGGGCAAGCAGAGCGAGTGGTTCGAACATTCAAGGAAAGGATGAAAGCTGCCAGAGGAACAAGTAGAGAAACGGAACAAAGGTTACAAGAATTTTTATGATCGTATCGGAACACACCGAGTAAATCAACAGGAAGGGCACCGGCCGAACTTTTATTGGGGCACAGGTTAAGGAACCGATTAGATTTATTACGTCCCGACGTAAGACAAAATTTGGATTTAGCTGTGACGAAGCAAAAACTTTATCATGATAGAAAAGGGAAGCATAGAGAGTTTGAGGAAGGTGGTTCGGTTTGGGCATTAGGTAAAGATGGGAGGGGATATACCAGAGGGAAAATATTAAAAAGAACAGGGGAGTTATCATAATATAGTTAGTGTAGGGGGGAAGGAACGGAGGATGCATGCAGATCAACTTAAAGCCAACTACGGACAAGATTAGGAAGCTTTCTGTAAGGGGGGGAAAAGATGTAGGATGTCAAATGTTATTAAATTGTCACCTTATGTTTACATATAGTTTTTGACGTATTGTCAGTTTGAGTTTAATTGAGAATGTAGTTAATTGTTTCAATGGCTATGATTGTTATAAGTTATAAATATATTATGAGTTTAATTTTGTGTTTGTGTTGGATATTATACTCAGAAGTATCTGAATAGATACATTCTACTTTTAGAAACCAATATGACAAAGAATTTGAAGAACATTCTTTCTACTGAATGCTAAAAAAGTAACTCAGATACATAATACCTTTATTATTTGAACTGTTTTATTTATAACTACTTTTGTTTACGTATTATAATTAAAAATAATTATATTGAATTTTCATTTGTATTTCTTGGAAAAAATGACCTTTTCCCTCTCAAACAAATTAAATATTATATTAAAACGAGAAAGGATTTACACAATCATGTCTTCGAAATTTAAAAACGAAATTAAAATATCACCTACTAAATCTTTAGGATATCTATGGGTGGAACTATTGGACCTATGCCAATTAAAATCTGCACGTATCTTATCCTTTTGTTCCAACTCCTACCGTATCCAATTCTTGCAATCCAAGATCCTCAGAAGTATAGTAAATGCACCCTACTACGTATCCAACCAAATCCTACACACTGACCTTAACGTCCCATTTGTTCGAGACCTACCTATTTCCCGCTATAGATCCTTCCCCCACTCAGTCTCCCACCACACAAATCCTCTTATCCAAAACCTGTCATCCCAAACCATTCCTGACAACTCTCCTAGGCGCTTGAAGCGGCAATGGCCTCGATATCTAATATGATTCAGTTAATCACTTGTTAACTTAAGAATTTTATGCAAAGTCAATAAGCTCTGTCACTGGACATGAGTATTATACTGTATGAGTATTTTACTTACATCTTAATTTAATCAAGCTAATGACAATCAACTATCAACATTATTGCTTACAACATGTAAAACTGTAGTTGCAATATTCAATAAAAGTTAAAAAAAAAAAAAAAAAAAAATCGTATCCTTAAGTTGCTTGCTAAAGGTGCGAATTCTCTGGTGCGCGACTTCCCGGCAGTTGACGCTCGACATTACTTTTATTCGGCGACGGTCTGAACGCACGGCTATCGAGAGGCAGGGGTGTCATTTCTGCCACGGATGCGTTTCCAACGTCCACCGTCACTTCTGCCACGGACGTGTTCCAACGTCCACCGTCACTTTTATTTCAGCTTCGGCATTAATTCTGGATATTAATGCGTTTTTTAATTGTTTTAAAAAGATAAATGCATGATATAGTCAATATAATTACCATATAACCATACAACGCTAAAACCGAATTGATAAGATACATTTTTGTTGTAATATAAACCTCAATCGTCCCAGATTATAGATTATTATTTATAATAAAAAAAAAAAAAAAAAAAAAAAAAAAAAAAAAAAAAAAAAAAAAAAAAAAAAAAA
>KZ651519.1:412465-425146 GCA_001010745.2 Gerris buenoi
TGAAAGAAAAGAAAAAGTGAAATTGATTTTTTTTCTTTATTGTTTAGATGTTTAAAAAGGGGGAAGAAAAGTGTAATTGTTTTGGCTCACTTTGTACACAAGATATAATCTGGTACGTAACCAACAATGAAAATAAATGAGATGTATACTTACGATATAATGTAGGAACCCGAACGAAATTATGGTACTTTCTTGAGAAAACTTAACCTATACTATAAACCATCATATAAAAAAGCTGGGAGAAAATCACCGTGTATTTAAGCCTCCCTCATTCTTATGAAAAATCATCTCCTTCTGGTCTCCTATGAGGGATTTTTTTTTAACAAAAAATAAAACTTAGGTAAACATTACAACCGAGAATAAACTTTAATATCGTGTAGGCTAACAAAAAAGTAAGCTTTAATATTTGAATGTATGGTTTATATGAGAGAACATTATAGCAATTTTTTTCTCTCTCTTTTTTTACATTTATTTAACATCCTATATTCTTTTTCTTTTTCGATGTTACAGGATTTTATGTATTATTATTTGTAAAATATTCTGATGTCTTTTCGGGGGTTGGCGAGCGAAGCGAGTAGGGGGCCAAGCCCCCTAGTTATTATTATTATTATTTATTTTATTATTATTATTTATTTTATTATTATTATTTATTTTTTTATTTTTTTTGTCATAAGACGTTTTGGCAATCTGATCCGGGGACATATTGTATATGTATAAATTTATTTATATCCCTAAAAACATTGTTTGAGACATTTTTACCTCCAAATCTTGCACCCAAAGGGTGTCCCAATATAAGATTATAATTTAGTTAGACCCAATATTTGTATCCTTTTATATTGGATTTTAAACCTTTTTGGAGGAAAATCTTTTTACTTTACTATATACGAAGTATAATATAGAGACAGGGGAGTATTGTGAAGAATGAAAATTATTTTAAAACTATTTTGAGGTATCCAAGAAAGTAGTTTAATAAAATTCGAGACCTTTAATGAAATCGCGCTAAGTCTAAACTAGTGAACTTAAAATTATTATTTATAACATTGAAAAGAATTATAAAATGTAGTGAAAATATTTATGTAGTTTTAGCTATTTATTTTGGAGTGAATCTTAAAAACAATTTGGTTTTAAAAAATAAGTAAATGCACTTTTACTTATGCAATTATTATGTATATAAATAACTTTTAATTCCAATTAATACTATAATTAGTCCCTTTTCATAAAAATAAAAGATAAAAAAATAGTTTCCGTGAAAATGAGGATAAAAATTGACGTTTTATTCGCACAACTGAGAATTTACAGTAGTTGATTGTCACTCCGTTGTAATTTTCTGTTTGACTGCACCCTTCCATGTAAGTCAGTGAAAGTACAATAAGTTCCACTAATTTGACGGAACCGACTTTGATAATTGGAAATGTAGAATAGTTGTTTTGTTGGAAGAGCATGACTTTTTGGAGTGTTTAGAGAAAAGAGATGACTCATTGTACGAGGTATTAGAAACTGACTCATCTAAAGAAAAGACAGAAAAAATTGCTTCTTTAGCTATGAGAATTGTTAAAGAAAGAAAATGTAAATCTCTTATAGTAAAACATATCATCTTGAATATGTAAAAGACAAGAAATTACCACATGAAATTCGGGATACCCTAATTTCTACATTTGCTTGGAAAGGTATTACCAAAAAATTATTTTTAAGAAGAAAACTGATGTCACTGAAATTAAAAGATGGAGTCTCGTTAAGTTCCCACTTTCTTGATTTCGATAGAACTATCAGAGAGCTCAAAAGTTGTGGTGCCAAAATGGAGGAAGCTGATGTTATTTGCAATTTATTTCTTACACTTCCACCTTCCTATGATGTAATAACAACTACTGCTTTGAAAACAATACCAGAAGAATATCTTAAACTTTAATTCGTCAAATCTAAACTTCTTGATGAAGAGTTAAAGAGAAAACAGAGATCTGATTTTGAGAATTGTAATAATAATACTGTAGCTTTTCCATCTACTTCTACACACAAATTTCGGTGCTACAATTGTGATCGCCCGGGGCACTTTCAAGCCCAGTGCAAATTTAGGGAACTATATAAAACAAATAATAGAAATAATGACTCTAGAAATAATGGAAAAAAAACCTAATAAGAAAGAAGACAAAAATAATAACAATAAATCAGCATCAGGTGTGACATTTGCCGCTGAAGAGATAGAAAAGAATCAAGAATGTGTCAATGTTGCTAGTAATAAATTAGTATTCCTTCTCGACTCCGGAGCATCTATTCATATGGTCAACGACATTTTATGTTTTTCAGAAATTCATGATCTGCAAGTTCCAATTGAAGTAGTAGTTGTCGCCAAAACAGAATAAACTCTAATAGCTCAAAAAGAAGGAACTATTAAAATCAAATCTTTTGGAAAATAATTAACTATTACTAGGGTATTATATATTAAGAACTTAAATTTTAATCTACTACCTGTCGGCAGAATAGAAGAATCTGGTCTTAAAATTATTTTTAACAAAGGTTTAGCTACAATATACACTGGTTCTGAGAAAGTAGCTGTGGCAAAGAGAAGAAATCATGTCTATATGATAGAATTTGATCATCCATTACCTGTCGTAAATTTGGGTACTGTGAAAGAAAATTTTGATTTGTGGCATAGATGATTAGCCCACATAAATGTGCAACAACTCTCAAAAATGAGTGACATCTTAGGAATGAAAAATTGTAAGAATATAGATCTTGATTGTAGGTTTTGTATCGAAAGAAAACAAGGTAAACTACCTCATTCAAATAAAGAACGGTCAACTTCAAGAGCTTTAGAATTAATTCATTTAGACGTTTGTGGCCCAATCAACCCAACATCGTGGGATAAGAACGAATATTTTTTAACATTTGTTGACAGTTACACTCATTTTACAGTTGTATACGTGATAAAAAGAAAAGACGAAGTTTTAGAAAAAATTAAAGAATATGAAGCTGCTGTTACTACTCACTTCGCAAGAAGAATTTTAAGATTAAGGTGTGATAACGGAGGTGAATATGTATCTCATATGTTTAAGAAATTTTGTATAAAGAAAGGGATCAAAGTAGAACCGAATACACTACCCCTAGAACACCCCAAAACAATGGAGTTGATGAAAGAATGAATAGGACTCTAGTCGAATCAGCAAGAACCATTCTATCTAGTAATCTTGGAAAACACTTGTGGAGTGAAGCAGTGCAGGCTGCAGCCTACCTAATTAATAGAAGACCTACTACTGCTCTACAGAACAAAATACCAACAGATCTGTGGTATGGAAGAAAAACAAACTTCCCCAAAATTAAAGTATTTGGGTGTGAGGCATATCTTCACATTCCAAAAGAATAAAGAAATAAATTCGATGCAATGAGTAAGTTAGTTTACATGGTCGGATATTCTCCAAACGGTTTTGTGTCTTTGGGACCCTGCAAAGAAAAATGTTATTCTAAGAAGAAATTTGATATTCAAAGAGACTAAAGACAAACAATCTTAGTCAAAACACGTTGAACCAATAGAAGAAGGTAGAGAAATACGTGAAATAGAAAACAGAGAGAAAGAAACTAAAACAACTGAACTAGAACGTCCATCAGAGCTAGGAAGGTCTGAAAGAATTGTAAAAAGGCCAAACTACCTGGATGACTATGAAACATATTTTGCCATGGGTGCCGAAGAACTTGTTAAAGATCTGCCAACGAAAATGCAAGATATAGAAGGTAGGCCGGATGAAGAAAATTGGCGAGAAGCAGTTAAAGGTGAAATGGACAGCTTAGTTAAAAACGGAACGGGCGAAATGGTTGATAAACCAAAACAGAAAAGTGCAGTCAAGGGGGGTGTTTAAACTCAAGAAAGATGCTGACGGCAATCCCCAACGCTATAAGGCAAGACGTAGTCAAAGGATTTCAGCAAACACTGGCTTAGACTTCAAAGAAACATTTGCTCCAGTAGCTCGTTTAGCAACTTGTCGATCTCTTTTAGCGTTAGCAAACAAACGTGATCTCTGTAGATACTTTTAATGTTAAATAATTTTGTGTTTGGCAACCTGCCTTGTTTATTTACAAAATATTTATTTTAATTATATTTTCAGACAGATTCACTCAGTCTGTCAATTAAAGTTAAATTGGTTTCATTTTATCTTAATTAAGTTAACTTATATAAGTCAGAATTACTTATATTCTCCATCTACATCAAATGGACGTCAAGACGGCTTTTCTGAATGGAGAGCCAAAAGAAGATGTTTATATGGCTCAGCCAGATGGGTTCGATGACGGTACAGGAAGAGTCTGCAATTTAGTTCGATCCCTTTATGGTTTAAAACAGGCTCCTCGTTGCTGGAATGAGAGGTTGGACAAAGTGTTAAGAGAAATTGATTTTAGAAGGTCAGAAGTAGATAGATGTTTGTATATCGAAGGGGAAGGATCAGAGAGTATATATTTACTTGTATTTGTTGATGATTTGATCCTTGCTAGTGAAGATATAAGGAAAATAGAAAAATTCAATAATCTATTAAAAGAAAATTTTGAAATGGAAGATTTAGGTGAATTAAATTATTATCTAGGCATTAAAGTTGAAAGAAACTGAGAGTCATAAAAAAAATGTTCTTAAGTCAGAAGAAATATTTAACTCTGTAGTCTACTGTAATCCTACTAAGACCCCTATGGAACCTAACTTCAAATCATTGGTTTTGAAAGAAAAGGAGAAAAGAAAAACAGAAGAAAATTTATGTGGAGAAAATGAGCTGGATAAACCCTACAAACAGTTAATATGGTGTATAATGTATGCTATGTTGGCTACTCCTCCGGATCTCAGTGCCTCTGTAAGCTACATGAGTCGATTTCGGAGCTGCCATAATCAGAAAGTATGGGAACAAGCAAAGATAGCGTTACGCTACATCAAGGGAACTCTTGACATAAAGCTATGTTTTAAGGAGAAAGAAAATGCCACTCAACCCGTTGAAGGTTACGTGGATGCAGACTGACAGGGATCTGATCCCTATGACAGAAAATCTACGTCTGGTTATTTTTTTGTGTTCATGGTGCAGTGGTATCATGGACTTCCAAAAAGCAGCACACAGTAGCATCGTCAACAGCTGAGGCTGAGTACATGGCTCTCAGTGGTGCAGCTTGTGAAGCAATGTGGCTTAAGTCTCTAATCTTGGAACTCCAAGAACCATTAGAAAATCCAATCCCTTTTTATGAGGATAATATTAGTGCAATAGCACTAACAAAAAATCCAGAGCTTCATGGCAGAACTTAACATATTGACATTCGTCATCAATTTGTCAGAAAACTAGTGGAGAAGAAAGTTGTAGAGGTTCACTACCTTGCTGGTAAGGACCAACCAGCGGATGGGCCATCCAAACCACTGCCTGAACCTACTCTCATAAAAGTGAGGAGAATTCTGGGACTGTCATATTAAGGGGTGGCTGTCAATAAGTCATATTAATATGACAGTCAGGCATCAATGTCGCAGAAATATTTGTATTAATTGCATTAGAATTCATTGTACATTTTGCTTTACTAAATATAAAGAGAAACTTAGTTTAACTTTTGTGTATCATTACAACAATTTATAGATGCTGGTTCGCCAAAATTACGCGACAGACTGATATGACATGGAACCAAAAATGTCTGAAAGCTATTCCTGTCTTGTAATTTTTGAAATCATACATAACAAATTTTTGTTTGTCAGAAAGTTGACATTCCTTTATCTTCGGTGGCTCGGAAACAAAGCAAAGACTAATTACAAATTTATGAAACTCTGCATTTTTTTCGCAGTATTTGTAGTATGTAGTAATAAGTCATAGTACTAGTTTTAGATGGATTGGAACAATTGGCGAACCTAGCAATTAGGTCATATCGAGTATTGACATATTTAGAGTATGTGGGCCCCTAGGTGGATGATGTGGTGTGGGCGTCCCTTCCACTTAGCTATGACAAATATAAGGGGGTCTATTCAAAGAGTTTTTCTCCTTCGTTGAAATTTGAATAAATCAAGACTTAATGTAAGTCTAATTCTCCTGGCACCCTGATACTCGTCAAAACAGACAGATATTAAGCCTCATAATAAACAGTCCAGTATTGTTGAAGTTTTGAATTACCCTTATATACATATTTATTTTCTTAATCACTCAACAGTCTGCTCTAGGTCTCAAGGGTATAGATAAATAAATGTTATATCAATTTGTTATATTTCAACCCCCACTTGGGTCATTATAAAGATAAAACAAAAATGTTAATAAATTGTTGTTTTAGCTTAATAATGGCCCAAGTAGGGTTGAAATATCGCAAATTGATATAACAACTTAGTTTTTTATCTATACCCTTGAGACCTAGAGTAAACTATACAGCCCAGAATGTAAATCTATGATATAGCCTCAATGTGGATATAAATTGGAAAGTATGGAAGCATAGTTTTTCATTGATTGGAAATGAACATAATTAAAAGTCCTGAAAGTTCTGAGGAAAGATATAACCAGCATCTTTAGAAATTCTTGTAATCTAAATTGTCAGATTCGCTTAAGATCTTCTTTTCTTCTTAGGTTGTGGTTTTTTTGTACCTATATATGTCAAATTTAATTGAAATGGGCTCTGTAGCTTTGACTCGCTCAAAATACAGACAGACTTTAAAAAAAAACGTGAAAATCCATTGAAATCGAATTTCGCTTTATATTATACACAAAAAATAAGAGAAGGTTAAAAAAAATGGTACAATAAGTTGGAATAAAGTATCATATACATAGTATAATTGAATATAAATCCAATTATATACAATGAATGCAATTTATTTTGGAATTTTCAGGAATTTTGAGAAAAATGTATGTTTTTTGTCTAGGGGTGTGATAAGTCTGAACAATTATGCAAAATTTTATTCAAAAATAACTCTATGTGTCTGCACAGAATAGAGGTGGTTGAGGTGGTTAGAGATGGATAGAGTTAGTTAGATGTGGTTAGAAAATATGTTTCAATATTTTAAAGCTTCTCCCGCAAAAAAATTATAATCCCGCCATTCTTAATATTCCTTCCACTTTTTGTTTTCCTCCACTTTTTTTTGTAATATTTTCCGCAAAATAAGTAAGCTTCAGAAAACTACCCCCGTTTCCGTTTTGAGCAAGACACGCCCATGGTGGTACATGCTATAAACAAGCAAAAACAAATAAACGATACAAGTTGCGTTAACAGTGGTTGATTTTATCCTTATCAGTATCAGGTTTGATCATGATAATAATATTATTTGATCATGATAATAATATTATTTGCTCTATATAGGCCTAGAATAAGGTTTTGGCTATTAGAATGTCCAGGATCAAGCATAATAACTTCTTTATTTTCCATTAATGTACTGGTATAAAAAATAAATATTGTTTACCAATTGAATAAGGAATTTTTGTCGATACTTACTTTATATTGAGATCACTGTGCTTAGAACTTTCAGTGGTTGACTTTGGTGGTTCAGGAAAATAACATAGAATACTTAAAGTCAGACCTAAGAAGTTTGCATAAAGTATCAACTAACTTCATTTTAAAGGACCATACTTAGTGAAATAAAGAAATAAGGCTTTCTACGAAATGTAACTTTCCACAAAGTCGACTTCAATCTTTATACCCGTTGAGACGGAATGAAGTGTAAAGGAGGAAAAGGAAAGTTACTTTCAGCCAAAGTTTCAAACCCTACATCTACTTCTCTTTCACTGGCACTAAACATAAACTTATGCAGTTTCAAATTGGCTTTTGTAAAAAAGAAATACTTTTAAAGACTTTAGTAATGAAAGGATAAAAGACATTGTTGGGCTCCCATTCAGTTTGGTAAATGCGATTCTGTATCTTTTATCTTCTATAGTAGTCCAGAAGATGCTTATAGTTCATTGTCGTGGTTTTCTTCCGACGATATATGTGTTGTTGACTTTTTCTTTCTTACATCGTTCTCCTTATGCCAGAACCATGAATGTGCACATATAAATATTCTGGTGTTATTAGCTATTTGGACTTGTTGTTTTATAATCTATGTTGTGCCAGAACCCCGAATTCGTGCATGCATTGTATCAGCTGTTATCGGTTATTGGCTATGGCAGTTTGATGAATTAGAAATACTAAAACAATGAATTGTCATTTTCTGGAAGAGGGGAGGATGCTAGGTCTGATTAATAAGCCAAATACCATGTTGCTGTACATAAAAAAATATTAAAAATAGAATAGCTGAATTATGGAATAGAATGCTGAATATGGATCATAAACTTTCAAACGCCAATGTGCCATTTCCCAACAATGTTGAATTTTCACATTCGTGGTTCTGGCATAAGGGGGACGACATGTTAATAGCAGTTTAGAGAATTTGTCGTACATAATATTCTAGAATGAGGGAATAAGATTCAACATTGTTCAAATAAATAATCTTTATCTCTAAAATGTCCATTAAATTACTATGAAGAGTTATTCTTAGTGATGATATTGATTGTTAACTATTTTTCTCATTTATACAAATATCACCATACTTATATGTAAACTCCTTAGATTATCTAGCCTTACTTAGATATTTATGTTTTTCTTTTGAACTTTATCTGAATCCAGTCCGGAGATCATTTGACCTAGAAGATATTTGAAAATAAAATTGCATTATTACTTAACTCTTTTATGTTTATGTATTTTCAGGGTGAAATTGGAGCAAGGGGGGAGCCTGGTTCAGATGGACTACCAGGCTTGCCTGGGCATTCAGGCCTCAAAGGAAATAAGGGTGAGTTAACTCGTAATATAGAAATGCCGCATGTTTTGTTAAGTATTGTAAAAATTATATAGGCAAAGGCCCCCTTTTCATGGGGCTTTAGAGCCTCGCCACCGTGGACCATGGGGTCTGGCACCGCCACTAATCAGAGAAATAAGAAAAAAAAAAATTATAAAAATAAAAATAGCTATTTACGTACCTAGAGCAGTAAGGGGGTTATTACAGGCCGAGGGCGAAGATTGAAAGCACGAGTGCGTTTCACGGCCTGTCACGTCGCTTACAGCTCGTGGTGCGTACACTATTTTATCGCCCACCGCACATGTAAACTAATTACTATACATGCAAACTATTTTGCCGTAATCTTCAAAACAATAAATGCATATTATGGTTATATCAGTACCAAAACAAACCACAGTTATAACAATATTGATTGTTACTAATTGAACAGCTGACGCTGAGAGCTACTAGCGCTTCTTGCAAACCGCGGCCGCTTCTCGAACTAGCAGCCTGTAAAAATAAAGGCGATAAAGAAACTAACTGGCTTGTTAGCTCAAACGTAAAGAGAAAAGCGACTAGAGTGTAGCAGTGGGCGCTCTACCAGGATTAGTGGCTCCTCCCAGCAGGTCAGCAATAGACACGATAGAATGACTGTGACTGTGTGCTGGTGCGACCATGGTGATTAAGTGAAGGGGTTGATAATAATGATATGTACACTAAATAATCAATCTTGTTCATAACTATTAGAAGAAAATATATTTTTTCCGTGGTAGGCTGTGAAATAGTAAATTTAGAGCCTAAAAAACAAAGCTAAAAAATAAATTTTTTCATTACGTGGACTTAAAAAATATTTTCTTTACTCCTGGCAGTAAAGAAAAATTTTTTTACGTCCTAGGACGCAAAAAAATTTTTCTTTACTCCAAGCAGTTATCAAAACTTCCGCACTTGCGCTACTTTCTTAGTGAAAAGACGAACCTTTCTTAAGAACGACGACCTTTTCCTTTTCTTAAGAAAAGGTTCTTATAATGTAACCTCCTTTTAAGGTTTCTTTTTTTAAATCTTAAGTTTGAACTAATATTAGTTATTATTATATTGATTATTGAATTAATATTTAATGCTTTTTCATTGTCTGCTACCTCAGAAAAAATAGCATATGCTACACGACTGTGAAGTGTTTTTTCTTTACCTTGACAATATTTCCTATGTAATTGCCGCGGTAAAGAAAAAACTTAATTCACAGCCTAGTAACATAATATACTATTTCCTACTTGACACCTGGCGCACGGGCCTAAACGGGGATCGCGTGCGCACTACCGGGGGATCGCGCCGCCTGTCAGGACGCGTCCAGCCCGGGGGCAAATTAGGGGCTGACGTTGTAAACACGGTCGCCACTTCCTCTTTGTAGAGAAGGAAGAAACTCCTTGCTCCCTGGCTTTGACGTGATAATAATAAAGGGAGAGATAGAAATATACATATGAGATAGATGAACCTAATGGCTGTCAGTGGTGCCCCGACAGCGGAAGTGGACAAAGGGGNAATAATAAAATAAAATCTCCTATATATATAAATAATAAATTACTTCTGAAATGATAATCTTGAATGGTAGTGTTGGCTTAGGGGTAAAATGGCCGTTGTCATACTAGCGGCAGAAAAATTACGCATTATTGAACTTTTTTTAGGCATGAAAATGTAATTTCCCTGAGGTTTCAAAAAAAACTTTACAATACGCAGCAAAATGCGATTTTGCTGCCTAGGCGGCAAAAACGTGTTTCTTTAACCTAAATTATTTGAACAATTTACCTTAAAAATATTAAAAATTTATAAAAATAAGGTTTATAAATACTTTCAATGGATTATATTTATAAAATAGAATGGAGTAAATAGATAAAAAGGAGATTAATATATTTAAGAAAACAGTAGGCCTTAAAATAATCATAAATAATTAAATTAGTGGCAACACTGCAACTCGTCTATTATCATCATTTTGTTTTGTTTTTACTGTATTTCTGTCAATCTCATTTTTTATAATAGTACCATTTAATATTGTTGCTTTTTTTATTTTTTTTTAAATTTAAATAGTTCAATAATAGTATTTAATAAGTAAGTGAGTATTATAATTTAAATTTTACTGTTTTTCCTAACCTTAAAGGGCGGTAGAGCCTAGTCTTTCAAGTAACTATTTTTGTATTTAAATATTGACTGACCTCGCCATCTTCATTGTTAATGAAAAGAAAATTTACAATTTAGTAATAACTTTATTAATTAATTATGTATTTCGGGTATATGCCCCTATTATTATATTATTGATAAATATTAGATACATTATGCAAGCGGCAGCTATTTTTGACATCTGCCAAATCTAGGGTAAACAACGTTGTCAAAAGAATTCGTCCTGGGTATTGGTAAAATGAACATGTTTACCATATTTATCCTAAATCGGTCAACATTTACTCAAATTATCGTCATTGGTCGATTTTGTGACAGTCGTTTCTTACGGATACATTCCCGGGCTCCAGACGACGTATCGTGCCTTTTTTTTCCGCGGCTTTTACACCCGAATTCGCAGTCCACTTAGGTGGGCCCATAGATCAAACCCGGGTTAGGGACCGAAATCTTCACACGAGGGTGTGAAGATATGGTCGTTAACCATGACTCCCCTCCTAGTTGTATTATAACCAGGAGTGTCATCATCATGGGTTTTCAGGCCGAAACCTGGTGGTTCCACTTTTTCGAGAAGCTTCCCATTTGTTTAAACAATGATGGGTGGACATTGAGCGGGGGGGAGGGCCTTGTCCGGGAATCGAACCCAGAGCTGCGGCCACCTTCTGACCCATCTCGAAGTTGCTTAACTTGCCTTATCGCAAGGAGAGCACTCTAGCCTTCGAGCCACCCAGGTCCTAGCGTGCCGTAAATAACCTCGTTCCAAAAAAATATTTCAACAATAAATAATCACGGTGGGAGGAGATTAGATAGATTCGATGTAGGAGTTGAAAGGAACGTTTTAATCACACGATTTAAATTAACGATGCATTCCTGCCTTTGTCCAATCAAGTTAATGCTAGTGGAGAAGTGTCTTTCATCATTCTGCTGAAATACATCTGTTTTATGTTCTAGGTGAAAGAGGATTACCAGGTCCTCCAGGTCCCCCCTCATCTCAAATCTACCAAACTGGTGGTAAGTACTCTTTGACTATTTTAGTACTCTTTGACTGTTCATTTGGAAATGATAATATAGAAAATATCCCACTCAAAACTCAAGTATTGCATACTCGTTTACAAATAATTGCCAGATTTGAACTTCTGTATTAATCCCTTATTGCCTTCAAATAATTTCTAGAAGTATGAACTCTGCTTCATATTTATCTGTATTAATCCCTTATTGCCTTCAAATAATTTCTAGAAGTATGAACTCTGCTTCATATTTATTTGTATTAATCCCTTATTGCCTTGAATATTATAATGATGCCGGAAATAAATTGATGCTTACATAAATTTGGTGTACTACCTTTTCATTTCTCTGTTCTTTTTAGGGTTTTGTGGATACTTCTCAAAACCCCTATGCCGAGGGTGATGTGTCCGTCGCTCTTTGATTCATAGGGCCCGAACCGTTAAAGCTAAAAATCTGAACTTTGAAAACACTGGCGTAACTCTCGGGCCCAAACACAGGGAAAATACACAAAAGATAAAAATTAAATATGTGCATGCGCAATTCAAAAAAATGTGGTAAACTCAAAAATGTATATTGATGGATTCTATCTTTTATTTTTTATCTCAATCTATATTTTATGTTAATAAATTTCCTATTTCTATAGCCCCCGGTAAGTAAATCTTTGTTTAGCTTTGGGGTCGCCTCGGCCCCCCCTCCTAGCAGCCAGTGTTGCCTGGTTATGCGAGGTTAAGGGGCCTTCCCCCCTCCATCGTCAGTCGCAGCTAGTCAAGACGTTGGTTCGGAGGGCCCCC
>KZ651519.1:436060-446556 GCA_001010745.2 Gerris buenoi
TAATTGCCGAATCCGCAAATAGTATTAAGTCGTCAGCGTACATAAGTATAATTAGCTCTTTCGTCCCATCTATATTAACCCCTTTAGCTCCTCTGGCTACGAGGTATTTTTCTAAGTCCGAAGTGAAAAGATTGAATAATCCAGGTGACATGATTTCGCCCTGTAAAAGGCCACGAGAGATGTTGATATCAGCCGATATTTGGTTATTGAGTTTAATGTTTGTTAATGCTCGGGAGTAGAAATTGTGTATGATTCTCAGTATTTTGTGATTTAATCCTAGTTTATGAAGTTTTACAAACAGTCTTTTATGAGAGATTCTATCAAACGCCTTTCTAAAATCAATAAATGTAGCGTAAACTTTTCTTTTCGGGAGACGTAGGTGATTTTGTATAACTGAATTAAGAATAAATATGTTGTCTAAACAGCTCTTACCTTTGCGGAAACCAGCCTGTATCTCCGGGATGAGCTTGTGATGGTCACACCAAGATGTAAGACGATTGTTTATAACCGAAGTGAATATCTTCGCTATGCAATTTATAAGACTTATACCTCTGTAATTGTTTAGGTCTTTAGGATCACCCTTTTTAAATAAAAGTATTGTCTCGATTTTAGACCACTCTTTTGGAATGACTCCATTATTAAATATTTTGTTAAATAGCGTGGTTAGGTAAAGCACCCAGTTATCTGGAAGGTGTTTTATAAATTCGTAGCTGACACCATCAGGCCCTGGGCTAGAGTTATTTTTCAAATCCCTGAGTACCCCCATTATTTCCTCTGTTTTAATTTCATCTTGTTGTTCTATCTGATATTCTTGTTGGAAAAAAATTTGTTCTTTTGGTGGGGCCGACAATAAATCCCTGAAAAACGTTTCACCATCTGACATACTTATACCAGAAGATGGTTGATTCCTTTTCTTTTTACAGTTTCGCACACAGTCCCAAAATTGTTTTGAATTGGAAACGTTAGAAAGGGTCTCTATTATATGCATATTGTATGTTTTCTTTTTTTGTCTTATCATTTTTTTAAATTCCGAACCTGCTTGAGTACAGTCGGACTTATAAGGTTCTACGAATCTCATACTCTTACATTTCCTTAATTTACTCTTCATAGTTTGTTTCATTAGACGGCATTCGTTGTCAAACCACGGCTTATTATTTTTAATTTTTTTTTGAAAACTGGCATTTGTACTATATGATATACTTTTATTTAATCCTAAATTTTTAGACGCTTGTTTTATTGAACTAATTAAATTGTTGTTCATAGAGTCTACTGATTGGTTTGTTTCTAAAGACACTGCGGGGTTGTTCATCATAATAGATTTGTAATTGTAACAACAGAAAAGACTTCACAACAACTCGTAAACTTCTTCAGGTCAGATAAGAAGAATATTATAGAAATTGAAAATATTAAACGCAATAAAATTTAATGTTAATTTACATTCATTTAAATTTTTAGTGGAATAAAGGTTCAAAATATACCCTAAAGATTATATATTTTTCGGGTAGAGCAAAAAATGTATAATAATTATTAAATAATGTCTTAGAAGTATTATAGTGACAGCGTGATGAATGTAAGCTTGCCTTACAGATGTAAAGAACAAACTTTCCTGTGTCTTATTAACTTTTTCGTGCCTTTAACAATCCATTCTCGTATTAAATTTGTCAGATACGAAAGGACAGCAGATATAAAGGAATGAAAGATAAGGAATGAGGATAAACAGCAGATATACGGTAGATCTTGTTCTAACGGTCAAATTATAGAAAAGGTTGAACAGTTCCAATAATTTGGAAGTTTGATTTCATAAGAAGGTGAGACGAATAAAGACGTACAGTAGAGAAAACGGCGCGGTGATTGGTTTTGCTTAATCTAGACTCTAGACCAATATGGAGGTATCAGTCCCTCAGAAATAATGCAAAGCTATGAATCTTCGAAAACAATACAAAATCAGATCTACTATATATACGGATGTCAAACATGTAGAGCAACTAACATCCTACCATAACTGAGAAACAGAAAGCGTAGGAAAAAGGAGAAGGGTAGAGGGAGATGTAGAGGTAGAAAAAGAAAAATTGGCTTTTTTGGTGCTGTGTAGTTACAAGGTGGTGATGTCCCAGGCCTGGGGTTGGTGGCAAGTGAAGTTCGCTGCGGTGACACCACACACAGGTGTCTAGCACTTTAAGGTTATGATTTTAAATCGGTTTACTATTAAAGTTAAATTTTAAACACCGGAAAAACGAGGTAGAGGTACGGTGCAGGCAAGATGAGAGAGAGGAAGCGAAGGGAAGGGGATAGGGAGGTTATAGGAGGTGAACGAAAAGCGCCGTCACTGAGGAGGCGGGAAAGTTAAATCCAAAACCCAACAGAAAGTATTTAAAAAAATTGACTGCCAAGAAATCTCAACGTTCATTATGCAGGGAATATTTATTTCTAATGAAAATCTCTGGAGGAAGTGGGGACAAAATCCAATAGGTGAGACAAATACAAGATTATACAAGGAAGGATTGGACACGATGGATTGGGCTGGATTAGACACTCCCTCAGAAGGTTCTAATAATAACCTGTGACCGAGAACAACTTGGAGGAGGACGGTAGAGAATGAAATATAAGTAAAAGGAAGTCTTGAAAAGAATTGAAAACATCGCAAGGGAAAATGTCCTTTGTTCTAGTCCTACGCCCCCCAAGAGATTAAAGGTAATTAATCAAAGTAAGTCATATCTCATAATTTCTTAGGTTCCCAGGCATATTCTCTCATCATCTCTCCTTATCTTTTGACATTCATATAATAAAAATTACCTCTATTAAAATATGTAACAATATAAACATAACAAAAATTATACAGTGTTGACTTTTTTATTTTTATTTTTTATTTTTTTTTTTTAACTTTGTTACAATCTTTTATGTCATTTCCCTTGTCACCAAATCTTGTAATCTAAAGATGACCTACTTCCCGACAACCTAGAATCTTAGAACTGTCACTGATTATGTATTCCTCTAATTATGTATTTTTTTCTTCAATATGCGACACCACAATACATAACACCTATATCTTTATAAGTACTCATCTGATTATAAAGAAATTTAGATATTTGCGTTGGGTACTTTTGGAGACCAGGTACGTTACAAACAGATGGGTGGACGTACAAGTGGAGGAATGTATAAGGCCCTCCGCACACGGGTCGTTTTGCAGTAGTCTCGAACTCGAAGCCTCATGTATGTAGTGGGTGAACTACGCGTCACAAGAGGAGTGGACTCTGCACACGGGTCGATGTGCAGTCATCAACTTCTCAGTCGTATCACTGTTTCTAACCAGGAAGGCGAATACATTTTTACTGACGAGGCATTGTTTAAACAGTGCACTTGCGGTTTAAGTTTTTCTTTACAATGAGCTGCTGTTCAAGTGAGGAAGACACTATTATGTTGTACTGGTACCGTCGGAAGAATAGAACTGAGAGAGTATGGGTTCTCCCGTACATAGAAAAGAATTTCATTGTCAGTTTTTCATTTTCAAATAAACTAGTTGCGGCAAAAGAACTGCAAGAGAGCGATGCAAAATTTTTGTCATTCTACAGAATGTCCAAAAAATCATGTATTGGACTCGTGGACGCTTTCGCTCCAGCCATTCACTTCGTAAATACAAAGATGAGGAATGTGTGAACGAAGAAGAACAATCTGTCCAAAGAGTCTAGGCGTCAAGGGGATTTTTCCCGTTCGCTGCAGGACGAGAAGTTTGAGGAATTATCATGATGCTGACGCTTCGACTACGAGACGACTGCAAAACGCCTTGTTCGTGGACTCCCACCCACTTACATAGGAAGCCTTACGGAGGGGGCAACGCTTCGAGTTCGAGGCGACTGCACAACGACCCGTGTGCGGACGGCCAAAGAGTCCTCGTTTTTGATTATGGAACCTAGTAGTAGTAGTAGTAGTAGTAGTAAGGTTCTAGTAATAGTACTAGACGGGTAAGACGGACCAATGTTTGAAGATAGCAATTTGGCCATCTTTTGGGCCCATTTTACTAGCCCCATGGTGGAGAGTTCAAACCACTTCACACATCATACCTCTGTACATGTACATCAAGCGAGTAAGCGAGTATGATGTGATCATCAGTGGGCCATATAAATCAGAGCATCACGGTGAGGGATCGAACCCACGACCTCATTACAGCCCTTGATTCAGTGATGTCAGTAATTTAATCCACACGGTCACGCCGGCTCTCGCGACGGAAACTAAAAACTAATGAATAAATGAAATTTTTACTTAATAACAATAGTTATAATGTAAGTACTAAATTATTTCACTGTGTCAAAAATGTATAATTTTTGCCATAAAAAATCTAATAAAGAAAATTTATAAAATGTTATTATTCTAAATGTCAAAGGTTAAAGAAAGACGACTACGTAAGAGAAACTAAGCAGTAGGAAACTTGGCTTACTTTGATTAATTAACTGAAATCCCATGGGGTACGTAGAGCTGGAACAAAGGATATGTTCCTTTGCAATTTCGGGCCATGTTTTTCCATTCTTTCCAGCTCTTATCTTTCTTCTTTTATTTCATTACTCACCGTATTTCTCCAAGTTGTTCTAGGTTTTATGTTATTTTAATCCTTTTTGAGGAAGGGTCCGATCCAACAATTTTTGCTTGTACGTTATTTGTCTCCCTTATTGGATTTTTTCTGGAATTCCTCTGGACTTCTTTGTTAGTTATCTCTTCTGTCAATGTTCGTTGAGAATTCTTCTCATGCAGTTTTAGTTTACTAAAACTTTTAGCTTATTGCAGCCACGGGATTAACCTATATTACAACATTTAAAAAAAAACATCAGTCGTTGTGCGTCTCGGAACTTCGCGTCACCAAACGCTTAAACCTATAAACAAAAAAAATATTTTTTTAATGCGGCAATTATAATTTTGTTTGTCCGTGTATAATGACGTCCTATTTAAAAATCAAATCCTTTAAATCAAAATTTTTTCAAAATGACAGCAGGTATTAAGATAAAATATGGAGAACTTATTTATTTTAGAGGAAGGTTATCATTGGTGCAAATTGGTGCTCAATTGGCGAAATAGTTCAGATATTATTTTTAGCGTTAAAGTTTCAAAGTTCAAAAGTGCATCTTTGGTGTGAAAGACCCCTAAAAGTANCTAGCTTAAAACCCGTGGGATTATGCCTGGCAAAAACTAACAGACAGACGGACTGAAACACAGACAGACAAACAGACATCCTGTTAAAAACCACTCAAATCATCTTACAAACACCAAAAATGGATAATTCTGTTGTTAATCTCGGTTAAGGATTTTTTGGGTGAAACAATACTTTTCCTATATTATACCCTCGGAGAGGGAGAGGAAAAGTAAAATATAGAACTACTTGACCTTTTGTAAGGTAATATGTCTATGTTCCTTGGACTAATACCTTTAATCTAAATTTTGCATAATCCCAGTCTTACCCTTTTGCATTGGCTTCGAAACGTTGGTAATACGAATTTTTGAAAATTTTCTCTATGGCAAACCGTTTAAGATAGTTCTTAATCGATTCTTGAAATTTAACTTAATTTAACTATACAGTACTAATTTACTTTTTTATGTATGTATGTAAATATGTATGTATGTATATAATATATACATACATAGATATCGTCTGGAGTGACTTATATTTCATATATATTATATAAATATGTGTCACTCCAGACGATTTCCCACCCTAGGGTGCACTTAAAAATCCAATCAAAGGAATAGTTCGTTGGCCAGAATTTTCGGAGTCCATTTAGGGGTCAAATTTTGACAATTTAGGGTAAAAAATAGCAGTATATCGTATTTGTTTAATTTTACTCCCCTCTTATATATAAAAAAAATGACAAAAGTGTACATAACAACAATTACTGTACTCGAAAATTCGCTCATTAAGTCATGCTGCATGACAGGGACTTTTTTTTATTAGTCCTTCAATTTTCTTCTATATTATGGTCTATAAGGTATATTCTAAAATACAACCCATTGTTTTCATATGCAATATTTCACCTTCTTTTGAGGCATAATAAATAAACAGGAATACGAAATTAAAGGACTAAAGATGCCTCCAGAGGAAATAAAATATTGCATATAACAGTAATGTGTTGTATTTTATAATATACCCCATAGACCACGTAGAACAAAATTGAAAGACTAAATTTAACAAAATGGAGTTCTTCCTTTATTTTTTAAAAGCAATATTCAAATGTTTCCAACTATTTTTTCCAGCCCATCTATGGGCCTTGGTACCTTTCTCTTGCTGAACGATGCAACAACACCCCCTAAAAGTTGGTGATGTCACTTCTCTTTTTGCCAGCTTATCTCTTTCCCTGACTCCATCCCTTGGGTATCAGTCAGTGATGCAGCATCATTTTCTGTCCACTGACACTTTAATTTAAATGTTGCCCCTCAAATCTCTTATTGCTGGCTTTTCATTCTTGAAAAGGTAGATCTCCGGTCTGTGCATCTGACTTTTGTAATCTCCATAGCTCTTTGAGTCACATTTAAGAAGTATACAAAACCTTACAACCTGCGTTTGACTGCTGCATATGATAGTCCAAAGTTTTTAAAAATTGAATGGAATGATGCAATTATATACTTCTTTGATATTTCCGTTCAGGCCCAAAGATATGAGTTGCTTTAAGTACATCTATGGTTTCTTTTGCCCACTTAATTTCTTTCCTATTTATTTCTAATATACTTAACTTCTTATATTCTTACAAGCCGTTATGCCCGTGGTAACGGGCAGAATAATAAATATGGTTGAGAAAAAAAGCTGATTAGTTATAATTAAAATAGATATTTAAAGATATATTTACAGTTTAAATAGTAAGTTTTATGCTCCGTTTTTCGTTATATTGGAATGACGCAATGGTAGCGTGTCCAGCTTACATTCTGGAGGTCACTGGTTCAATCCCAGCTTATGGCTCATCAATTTTTAACGTTATAAATCATTTAGAGGTGAGTCGTCGCCGTCGCCGTCGTCGGGACACTACTCGATTATATAAAGGATATATTAACCTTATGATTGGCTATAAATTAATTTAAAATTAAATACAGAGGTTGACGTAGTAGCTTTTTAGGGTCCGTAGGCAAAACCAAGGGCACTTAAATTATATTTTCCTGTGTGTGTGTATATATATGTCGCGTACTCACGGCTAAACCTTTCGTCCGAGTACTTTGAAATTTGGCATATATGGGTATAGTACACATACCCACGCATTTTAAAAATATAGCGATTTAAAAAAAAAGTTTTCAATAGCAACAAGGCTAAAAAAACTTAAGTTCAATAAATTTACCACCACACTCCCGTGTGGGGCTTAATATGAAAGGGTACGTCAAGCTGATCTCAAAAATATATAATATTTTTCGATCATAAGCTTTGATAGAGCGAGCGAAGGCGAGTTTGATGAAATTTGAGGTAGTATGAGAATGCCCTCCTCCCCTCTATCTGGCTTATGTAAAGCGCAAAATAATCTGAAAAAATTTACTGTCTTGCCTACGGACCCTCGCTGTGTTGACCTGTTATTTATAGTGGACATAACATAATATTCTGTTTTAATGTCCGATCACAAAAAAAAAAATCAGTCCGAGACAACTCAGACAAACTTTCTCATATATGTAAATTTAATTACTATTGGAAATTTCATCAAAAATATCATAAAAATAACTTCTCCCGGGCGGAGAATCGAACCCGGGCTCTCTCCATCCGCGTTTTAAGCCATTATCTCAAGAACTAGATTTTTCCCGGGGAAACGGCTTATATCATTTGATTCGTATTTAAATTGTCTACATTTTAGAATTTTTTTATCAAAATCGTCGGAACCGTTTTCGAGAAATATTTTTTTTTCGTGTTTTTTCAGGGTTTTTGGGGGGTAGCGCCCTCAAATTTGGAGTTAAAATTTATTTCTCGATTTCGCCTCAGGGTATGATTTTTCTGAACGTGTATGCCAAATTTCGTCAAAATCGGCCCTGTAGTTTAGGCTCTAGGCGTCTGCACTGACGACAGACAGACGACGGACAGACATTTTTTAAAAACCACTTTTTTGGACTCAGGGGACCTCAAAACGTATAAATCCATCAAAATCTCAAAATCGAATTTTCGCGCCATCACAATACTTTCTCTTTATACGAGAAAGTAAAAAACTTTGAAAATGGTCTCTAGGGGTTTTATTCGAATCCAGTTTGTGAGAATACAATATAAATGTATCGTTTAATCACTATTTTCGTAGAAATAACTGGTGAACTTGTCTTGGAGGTTCGGTGTGAATCATGTATTCCTTTTACGTTGCCAGTGGAGGATGTTTCACTTCATATATAAACTCGGTTCGTTACGAGAGTATAGCTTTATAAGATTCACTCTAAAGGCACTCAACCTTTTAATGTGAGAAAGGTGAAGCGGTAATCGAGATCTCTTTCCTCTTTACCCTAGTTACCCTTGGGAAATTTAAGACAAATTTAAAATTCAATACCAAATTTAATTGAGACGGTGGAAGAGTGAAATACCGAGAAGATGCGCTCCCAATCAATATTTTAGTTGCTTTCCCTTCAAGAACGATGTTTAATTAATGAAAGACGAAGGCTTCTTAGATTTTATCTCACGGTGAGATCCCGATACAGATTTGATAAAAAAAAGAAAAGTATTCATAATGGAGTGATTTTTAAAAGGTTCTTCTTTAAGAATATTTATAAAGATAGGAAAAGGGTGAAGAAGAAATTTCCCTTTAATCTGCCATTCTTTATTGTACTCTTATAAAGTTATTTTCTATTAATAAATCATCATCGACATCTGACTTCTTTTTATTGTTGGTAAAATTGCTTTAGTCCCAAGTAAGTAGAGAAGCTTAAGCATTATTTTCTCAGATTAATACTCCTCTCAGCTTCAAAGCATTAGGAAAGTAAGCCCTCTGAGCTTCGAATTTTCAACCTTTTGTCGAAACTTCACCTAATTATCTGTTAAGTCCAAGGCATTGTAGTCACAATCACGCTTGTCTGTGGTCATAATCTTGCCCATTCAAACCGTACTTTATAGGGTCTTAACTCTACTTAGAGTTTGGTAACTAGATGTACTCGTTGGAAAGATCTACCCACGAAATAATCTCATTCAAGTCTTGTTTTGGATAAGGAATACCAATCTCAGAAACACCAGTTCTTGAGGTATTAGACTTTAAAGTTTCCTGTCTAACTCACACTGTTCTAAAAACATGTGATTAATCTGCTTTTCCACACTCGACGAGTAATGTACTATTATAGTTAAACACAAAATTATCGTCATGATTTATCGTTGCGTGTAAACTGAAGATTGTAGCGATTTATTGGAGTTGGAATTGGACTGGATAGTTGGTGCGATTTCTCCGAGTCGTAACGACACCTTAGAATATGTAAACAGTTGCAGACATCTGCCGCTACAATTCTTGGTTACATTCTTCTTAATCTTGGCGACTTTTTCACTTTTTTCGCTAAACAAATGACATATATACACAAAAGTACTTCCTCCATCGCAACAGCAGCTGATTAAGTTGTTCCGCAGTCGACAATAAATATTTGACAAGGAATCTTTGCAAGTAATCTGTATACTCACTCTTTTGATTAATTAATAAAAAAATTGTTACAATCACATCGTCGCGATTTATCTTAGAGTGTAATCCTGCCTTAACATTTCAGATTAATTTAGTTTTATAGTTAGTTATTATCATCTTATAAATATAGTTTTAGGAACATCGATAAACAATGTATAGTTCTTGATTTTTGCTACTTAGATTAGCATGCATTTAATACGTAACCTTCATATTATTTATTCCATAAATTTTAAAACAAAATAAAAGCTAAGATTAAAGAGTCCCTACGACTAATAAATTCATCTCCAAAATTCATTATTTAAATAAATTAATGAAAATTGAAGAGTTTAGACTAAAACGTTCGTGGTATTTTTGATAAGTTCTTAGACGCTTACAGAGGGAGATAATATTTTCTTTAGCCTGCTAACTCTCAAGAATTTGGAAATTCAACCCCCTACGTTTAGTATTTGAATTGTTTGAGCGTTGAATTTTCAAGATAAAAACCCTTTTTAAAAAGATTATTTCGCTTTCGTTCTTTTCAAGGTTTTACGTATTCCTCGAGATTTATTTCTCCAGCTTTAATTGGTTTAAACACTAAGAAGAGTAAGAAATACTTTTAATTTTTTACCTTTCACTTATACTAATTGCCTATTTTTTCTTCTCTTAGCACGAGAGTCCCTGACGATTATTTTACATTTTAGTTTCTAAATATTGTATCCATGAAATTTTTGTTTCTCTATAAACGTCAACTGTTATCTGTGCAGGGATTCCCCCTCCCCCACTCTCTCTCTCTCTTTCTCTCTCTCTTTTTCTCTCTCTCTTTTTTTCTCTCTCTCTCTCTTTATATCTGGGGGCCACCAAGTCGAGTACAGCCGTACCATCCTATACTGGAACCAACTCACGGAAATTTAGACCCCCCCCCCCCCCCCCACC
>KZ651520.1:6240-18814 GCA_001010745.2 Gerris buenoi
ATATATATACATAGATATAAATATATCATAATCAGAACAATACTAAAACGAATATTCAATTGATTCATCCAATAAAGTAGTTTGCAAATATAAAATAACAGTTAATATTATATTTAGTTATTTTTTACATTCTTATAACAATTAATAATCTGATTCAATTAACTTAATAAGGCTATAACGAGAAGACTTACAAGCTTGTATTCTTGCTAGAAGCTTGTATTCTTGCTGGTATTCTTCATTCTATTAAGTTCCGTGATAAAATATAATTAATTATATATTTTTTGATAAATGGTAACACTCAAGTAATACTGATTCCAAACAGTCATACTTAATCTTATGAAATATAATATTTAGAAACATATATATAATCATATATGTATATACATGTCATAAATATTCAAATGATATCAGTTATTAGGTTGTTGTTTTTAAAAAAAAAAAAATGTAGTGAAAAAAAAATGTATGACATGTAATTTAAAATTTATAAGGGAAAATTACAAGTATGTAATATTTTAATATAATGTAACATTTAAACAAATACATAAATAATTTAAAAAACACATGTTAACAAGTTTATAGAAAGTGTGAAATGTCATATGGGTAATTAAAAATCGAATATTTCGCGCCATCACAATACTCTCTCTCAATATTAAGCACGTATTTAAAAAAGTAAAGATGTAAGTCGTAAAAATACATGGAAATCGTAACGTGAAATCTAGAGCTCTGTATCTGTATCCTAAAAGTTCTTTTTTTATTTTTTAAAAAAAGGAAATCAAATGCAGTTGCATAAAATTTGTTCTAAAATTGGTTAGTGACTTCTTTTCGTGTTTTAAGTCAATCAGAATGCAGCCACATAAATTCCAATTCGAAAACTGCCACCGGTTTAGAGACAGGAAATAAATTGAAAAGAACTACACTTAATATATATATATATATGTATGTATATATGTATATAGTAAAGGAAATTAATTGGGAATGTGTCAGAGATAGGGGTACATTTGTTTTTGTCGTCTTAAGTCTTAGAATGTAAATATATTTACATATTGCTCTCATGTTATTGGCAATTGGTCAAAAGGCTGGACATCTAAGTTAAGTACAACAAAATGTTATTTTACACACCGTTTAAACTGTTTAATTTTAAAAATAAGTGTTTTATAGGTTTTAAAATTTGAATTCGATGTCGTTCCTTGTTTTGCGGAAGATGTCAAGGTGTTCCAACTGTAAATTAGCTAAATGAATGACTTTATACAATGTTCTTGTTGTTTTTACTACCTACATAGTTTAAGAAGCTGTTAAAGTCAGTGTGATATATGTATTCGTGAGAACAGGGATTTTTAATAATGCACTATAATTTGTAACCTTCATGGCTTTCCGGTAAAAACATAGCGAACATCTAGAGTTATCTTGATATGGATCAATGTTGCAGTAATCAAGTTCGATATATATCTATCAAGTAGTCGATATATATCTATCAAGTAGTAAAAAAGAAACTACAGGTTTCTATTTTATCTAAATAAGATTCTATATAAATTTATCTTCCCCATTTCTAAAAGATGCGGCGATGAAATAGTTATTTTATTATCTAAAGGCCCCCATACACGATCAAACATTTTGCGCAAACCAGATGACGGGCAAATTTAGGCCATACACGTCAAACATCATGTTTGCACACACATCAAAATACACTTATTAAAATACGTTTTTTATACAAACTGTATCCACTATTTCAATTGTATTTATAAATACTAATTAAATTTTATATACGTGACGTTACATGACATAAGTAACTTTTATGATTATTCCACAATTATAACGAAATGTGAAAAAAAAACAAAAAAAAAACTAAATAATAAAAAGTTAAAAAGAGTTTTAGCTTTGTTATCGTTATCACTAACAACAATCTCGGTGTTATTCAGTATTCGGCCACAAATAGCGCTGACATCAATTAACTGATTCACTAATTTATTTAACAATAAAGTTGACAAACATCCCAGTTTAATAAATGTCTAATCACCTGATTTTTCAATTCGGAATCATAAAAAAAAAAAAATGTCTTCATTAGAATGAGAAATCATAACCTCAAGGTTAATAATAGTGTACCTACAAGCTAGAAAATAATATACTTAATATAAACTGGTAGTATTAATATAACAATTAGCATTACAAAGTGCTACTAATAATAAAATAGTAGCATTAGGAATATTAACTAATGATGTAAAGCATTTACAATATAAAATATACATAATTCTATATTATTATAGAATAGAAATTAATAAATAATTTCATTGTGTTTCCTATTAAATAGCATATCAAATAAAAACCAATTAGTAGAAACTTTTTTTTAATATATATTTTATTATGAAGTGTGTTTCGAACTAAATACAAAGATACATTTAATTGTTTCTTATTACTCGTCAATAAAAACAATAATTATGAGTTAGTTCGATATTAATTATGATCTAAAGGAATATATAATTATGTTCATTTGGCCTAAGATATTAATTACTAGAATTCCATCTAAGGAATTGTGATCATCGATAATAATCTGTTCGTCTTTCTTTCATGCCCCATCATAACTCATTAACTAGACAAAGCGTTTAAATCATTCATTCGCATACAATGGTTTACAAAATTTGTACACATAGGCTGAAAAAAAAAATTGTCCGGAAACTCTCTACCACTATCTACACTATCTCTACACTACCACTCTATACATTGTATGTCAATGTTCGTCTATGTTTAATACAATCGTTTTCCATCATGTATGGAAAAGAAACAAGACAACACTTGTTCAAATGTTTCCTATAGGTTCTTTAACATGTTTTGGACAAGTTTTATAGAAATTAAATATTCGCGTTGATTAGGAAAAATGTTTGTGTGAACTAGGCTATAGAACCATCGGAATTTGCATGCGTTAGGATATAGATATTATTATGCTCTATTGCGTTTTAGAAAAGTCTGATTTTTATAATACCATCAAAATGTGAGAGAGGAGAAACAAATATACATATATGAATATATATATATATATNAAATTATAGAAAAAATAGAAAAAAAGTATAAGTTACACCGTCTTGCGATTTACTTTAATTGAGTTTGAAGTAGGGGAAAAAATTCAGTGACGTCATAAAAACTACTATTGCGCTCTATATATATATATATATATATACATATATGTGTGTGTGTATGTGTGATAAAAAAAATAAAACACCTATTATCTTCACCTGATGCAGTCACATTGCATTCAGACGCCGAAGGTAAATTCTTATCTTGTACGTGTAATGTATTGTAAAACTCTAGTGACAATGTACTGTAATTAAAAATATAAAATCCAGTAAAAAAAAAAAAAAAACTATAACGAAACTAGATCATTAGGTATTATATAGTAGGCAGCAGCGTAAAACTAAATAAAAAATATATTTTAAAAAACCTGTTTTATTTCACATTAGTCCAGTTTATTTCATTGCAAAACTTAATGTAGGTAGTCTAACTTTTTTTTTTAGAAAAAAAGAAACATCTTTAACAGATCATGTGTTGAAAAATAATGTTGGTCATTATAAAATATATTAAACAAACGTATATAAATTAAATGAAGGAACGTGACAGGGCCAGCGTGCGGCCAGTTAAGTTGTTTTCTAGCTGGTGTAATGAAATTGTACCACACGACAATATTATAATGGTTTTTGGACGGCTGAGAAAGCTAGGAAATAGTTAAAAACATAATCATAAAACGTGGAAAAAACATAGTCAACAAAAGAAATTTAAAACATATCTGTTAACAAATAAGTTAAAAAGTTTTCAGACTTGGTGAAGTATACTGATATAATATTATATAACAAATATACTTAATTGATTTTATATGGTTAATAAAATGAAGAAACGAGACTAATAAAGTCGGTTGTTTAGAAACAATACGAAATGTTAGGCAACGAAATTCAAATTTATCTGATGCATCAAACATTTGCCTAAGAGCGTACAGCTTTCCTACATTGATACCATAATGCAAGCTTGTTTTAATTCAAACTGATATTGCGAAAAACAGACTCGTGTTGTGCTGGCTTGAGTATTAATAGGCGCACTGTTTAATTTTCGCCTCTGTTTTCCAAATCCTATTCAAAATCATCAAACACTCAGCTGTACCCTAACGAAATACTCACAAGCAGCACCTACAAATGATTAGTCTTAAATAGATATGCCATTTTATGATACATACGTGACTGTATATGTAACATAACTTTATATTTGCATCTTAGTTAATTAGCTGTGATACTTAGTAATAACTCTAATTCATAGGTCTCACTTATATATTGTTATACGTACATTTTATCCGATAAAAACCCATGATTAATGTATAATTTTTTTGCACTGTTCAATTTTCGCCCCTGTTTTCCAACTTCTTTTCAGAATCAGCAAGCACTCTGCTGTACCCTAACGCAATACTCACAAGCAGCTCCTACAAATGATTAGTAGATAATAATGTTTAATCGACCAATCACTCATAATTTTACTATTTTCCAGGTAATATATTTCAAAAAATTCAATTTTATTTCAAACTTGATGCATTTTGAGACTGATTTGATTTTGCTTTTCCTATGTCCCCTTTGATTTTTTAAAAAAATATTTCCCATAAATATATGGACAGAAAAGAAAATATCAGTTAAATTAGAATGTAAAAAAAGCATTGATTAAATTAATACCGTTATGAAAGGTACATAGATAAAATCCGAGTCGTTGATAATTTTCGGTGATGAATCTGAACGGTATTTTAACTGTGTACTTTGCAAATTAAATTTTTTTGAATGTTTTATCATTTCAGACGACGATATTCCAATCTCGAGATGGTTCCAATCTCCGAAAAAAAAATAAGCATTCATACTGGAATAGACAGAAGAAAATAAAAATGATGGAGGAAGTTTGATATTCTGTCATATCTTGTAAAGGCGTCAGCCCAGATACATAAAGAAATGTCTGGTCCACGTGAGAGAAGAGAGTCTCTGGTTAAGAACCACAGTGCATGTGGTTCAGAGACCACTGACACCTTCTTATAAGAGGAAATGATCATGAGAAAATTATGTTCTAGACGAGACAGAAGATGGAGAAGGAAAGAGAGAGGCTGGAGAAATGCATAATTAATTAGGCATAAATGACACCCACACTAGCATGAGGCTCAGATCACAGGTTTAGATAAACACCTCGCTCTCTCATCCAAATAACCTATACAGAAAACCGGCATCGAAAACAGAAAAAAAGTGTTTATCACTTCACCTTTAACTACGTATCGACTTTCAATCACAAATTCCTTTCTATCTACGCAGTGAAAAATCCAATAAACAAAGTAATAACGTCTTTAATTCCCCCATTCACTAATGTTTATTATCTAAAACGTGTTAATAAAATAGCAAAACATAAAAAACAGAGCTGATTCAACTAAATACATAAATATGCAATTTTGGATCACAAATCTAATAGGTAAAAAAGAATGCTTACCGAAGGACCGAATGTATTGTAATAATTCTGGAGAACGAAATTTTTTGTCTCTGAATTCAAATTTAGTTTCTATTTTCAACAATAGACCCGTTTAAAAAAAATTAAAGAACATTTTTAGTCCCGTTTGTGTCCATCCGTCTGACAGTCTATCATTCAATATTTATTTTGAACCAACATATCTCCGAAACCATTCGTCTAATTTTGATGGAATTTGATGATGAGTAACAACTAGCCCATTGTTGGTCCCTTTAAATTTCAATCAATTTTGTGCCTATAATTTTTTCTTCATTAAGCACACAAACTTTTTTTATTGAAACATTATCTTTAAAAGAATACATCCAATTTAAAAATAAATTTAGGTGATTTGTTGAAATATCATTATCAATTACAACTGTCTGCTCACATTAACCATTGTTAAATTGATTCAGGTACTAATACCAAACAAATATGAGTTTTTTTTAATAAATAGGCGTAAAAAGTAAATTAATAAGGGTTGAAAAACTAAACAACATTAAATTATGCGAGGAAGCTATGGACGACACTACATAATGTTGGTACTTGGACTTAAATGAAAATGGATCGTTTTCAAAGTAGGCTTCTGGAAAATAAAATATTGAAATAAAAGATTAACTTATGGCGGATTCACCCATAATAATCAATAATATAGTTCCCATAGTTCCCACAAGCAAATATTAAACAGTTAATAACAATAGTAATAATAATATATAAATTATTTAATGGCAATAGCGGTAAACATTTTTCCTTAGTTTGTTTAATAAAACTGCTGATCCAGATTAATAAAATACATTTGTTTCAATACATTTGATTTATTAGTACTTTTTAGTTTAATTTCAACAAAAACTCATATCATTCTTACACTTAATTATTGAGTCTATAAGTCTATTACGGCTTTGTAATTAAACAAGTCCATAAATTTTCTATTTTTGTCTAATTAACGAACTTGTAACTATAACTTGTAATAATAGAGCGGTGTTCAGCAAGATTACATATTAGGCTAACTTATATTTTAAGTCTACAACAAAATTAGCAGCGCACCATAACAACAAGTTAAATTAAACTGCAGTATTTATAAGGGTGTTCTAAACTAATAATTGTAAAAATTATTTGCAATAAAGCCGGTCAGTTTTAATATGAGTAATAGAGATTTATTTTCGATTTTAATTACTTTATATACTCCATTAAAAAAAAAATAGTTAATTCGAATTTCATCACATTTATTGCCTCTATATTACAAGATGTTGAGGTGTTTTAATTATAAATATAGATCTTTCGATGAGACCACGTCAGAGATTTCGTAAATCCTGACACTTCAAACTCTTTGCAGGGAGTTGCTCATTTGAACCTCTTATCAGGAGCAACTTCGGGATTCACCCAAATCTCCTCCAGAAGATCTGATTTATTAGGCTCAGGGCGTTGAAACCTACAGAATATAATTTGTGTTTTAGTTATTCTGAGTCATTTTCTTCACTTATCAATTTAATATATATTTTAATCAGATCTATACAAAAATAACATTAAATTAGAACTCTATTTTAATCTGGTCAATCTCTTTGTCGGGATCATTTTTAAAGGAGTTGCTCATGATAAGAGACATTTGCACCTCTTATCAGGAGCAACGTTGGGCTTGACTAATCTCTGAAGCAATCTCAAAATTTATCACAAAATATATTACACAATAATATCAAAATTTATTTGCCTCTGGCTGAGGAAACCTTCACTATAGGATTAAAGTTCTAACTATCCCGAATCATGTTATTTCCTTAACAAATACATATTTAATCACATCTTAACAAAACAAATACTAAATTAGAAATACCAGTATATAAAACTTAAGCTTCTTAAAAGATGGTTAAAAAACATACAATCATATAATATCAAAATAAAACATCAGGTGTAACGTGTAACAAATAATATATAAAAAATAACGGTACTCACCTAGACTAGTTATACAACCAATCAAAAACTTGTACGATAAAAATAAAAAAAAAAACAACTTCATTTTTGAATTTTTTCCTGTTTTACTCCATTTAAAGTTTTTTATTCAGATTTATAAAAACTCATCCAATCCATTTAAGGAAATTACTTCTCATCTAGTTAATATATATATATATATATATATAACTATATAAAATAAATAATCTGCCCAAAGATTGAAAACCAGCTGACATTAATGCATTGATTTTTATTTATTTCAAACAAAAAAAAAAAATCTTGAGACACTATTTAACCGTCAATAACCTTATTTAGCCTTTTAGAAAGATGCATAAAAGAACTTGTTTTTTTTTTATACTTGGGTAATAATGTTAAAAATATTTTTATTTTTTCCGATTGAAAGTACAAGAATAATTTATTTTTTATTGCATTTCTATATTATTTTATCCATAAAGAAATTAAAATGAAATCGATTGTTTCAATAATATACAATGTTTCACGAAACTCTATAAAGCATTTATTTCTTTTTTATTTTTAGGATATAATAAATTTTTATTACTTATAGACTTATCTTTATGCATTTTTCAAAGATTTTAAATAAAGGTATTAAAGAAATAAAAATGAATAAGTAAGTTTATTCCAATGCATTATGCAGTTTACGATATTTTATAACAAGAAAATTAAAGATTGTCCCACACGGGTGTGGATTAAGTATACATACTTTCGTTTATATTTTACAAAAACTTAAGTATGGAAATTTAATTTTGTGACATTAATTCAATTGTGAAATTTAGTAATTTTTATTGCAAATAAATTACATGATATTCAAAAAGGAAAAATAATTCTGTCAAAATAGGAAGTATTTTTCTGATTTAGGAGATTTTTTTAATATTATCAAATTAATTCAGTGACCAACAAATTTTCTATTTTTTATAAATAAATTAAAAAGTACAATAATTGATTTAATAGGTATAGGTATAAAATAGATAAAATCAATTTTTAAGAAAAAAACTGAATGTATAAACTTTAATTTATGCATCGGTAAATCTATAACTTTCATGCATACATCGGAAAATCCACAAATTTCATTTAAGCATCGGTAAATTTGACTTATACATCAGTAAATCTATAACTTAGATTCATACATCGGCAAATTTACAAATTTGATTATTACTTTTTATTAATGTTGCTATTCATATTTTTACATTGAACAAAGTAAGTACATTTACGAAGAAAGAATCAAAGGGTATTTAAAATATGTTATCTACCTTCGCCGAATTCGAAATCATTGTCAAATTGTCTACATTATATTACATTTATATAAATAAATTCTTAGTTTATTCTAGTACAACTCTAAACTTTCGGCACATACCTTTTTTTTTAATCTAAAAGCAATAAATCCATAACCACTTTAAAAATACGTCCTAAAGTTTCAGATATTATCGTTATATAATTTCTGTGTATAATTTAATTATTGCTATAGAAATGGACTAAAAGGTGAACAGATGTAATTTACATGTAGCTAATCAAGTAAAACATTATCATAAAATGTTTAGTAAATAACATTGGTAAATGAAGTCGGTTACAAATGTTTAAAAGTAATATTACACAAGTAAATAAACAGAATTCAAAACTTGTCTTATTACGTACAAAATAAAGATTACAAAAATATAGTTATTATTTTTTAATAAATCAATCAATATACGGTGTTCCTCAAGAAAAATAAAAATGTTAAGGGCCCACTCCTATTTTTAATGTAATAGTTATTTATATATTTAATGTATTTAACACATAAATAACATTAACGCACATAGATTCAAAAGAAATAAACACAAAGAAACAAATAAATATGTCACAGTTTTTTCTAAAGTAAAAATTAAAGCGTGTGCCTATCTTATAAACATTCTTAATAAGAACATATAAATATGTATTTATTTTATTATCAATGACATTACTGTTATATATTATTCCAGACCACCAAGTTTATTACAGTAAGAATGCGATGCATTCTAATCATCCGGTAAATATTCTAGAAAGAAGAGGAGGGAAAAAAATGCTGGATGAATCCCAAAAAAAAACTGCAAGAAAAAAAGGATAATTTTTTAAATCCCACGCATTCTATAAGCAAGATTTAAAGATTTTAGAACATTTTGCAGAACATTTATGTTTGTATGGATGGAAATTTTTATGTTTCCTCTCTTTTCTTATATTTTAATTTTCATCGTACTTTAACACTTATGCTTTAATCAAATATAAATATTTATTCATTTTCTTTAAAAAAAAAAAAAAAAAAAAAAAAAAATTGAATGTTCGTTACATTCTTATTTCACATCCTTCACTTGTTACTACTAGTGTTTTTAGAGTCAGCATTATAAAATTATTTATTATTCTTTGCTATAATATAGTGGCGGTTACAGTGGAAGGTTGGATTTAACCTTAACCTAGTACATGCTCATGGCTTGAATAAACAAAAATTGATAGTCATAGAATGAATGGATAAAGCAAACAGCCAAAATAAACTAACAAGTTAATACAACCTTTTTTCATTGCAAATATTATACTACATAGATTATAATTTATTATTATAGATATTTGCAAGGTATTTGATTGGATACAACATAAATTACAATCCTTATTATTTTAGCGCTAGAATGCATATAGGTAGTATTTCTTATGTTTAAAATTTATTAGTTATACCGTTATCAAAATAATCAACTTATATAAATAACTTTTTTAATTTTATTTGTATAAAATCAGAATCATATAACTGTTCCTAACAACACACTATGTTCATATTTANAAGAGCTATAAAATATCTTACATATATATTAACATATTATATTGTTCAGCTTTATATCATATTTTTAAAGAATATTTTTATAAATCGCAGAAAATTTAAGTTCTTTACAATTATATATAATATAGACAAACTATGAATAATAGTAAGAGATAAAATGTAAAGGTAAATAAACGCGACACTGTATCTATCAACTAGTTTGTGCTGAGATTAAATAAAATAATTTAAATAAATAATAATTTTTACCTACCATTAAAATATGGAGGTTACCAAAAACGACAGACCGCCAGACAAACAGACCGAGACAAGTAATGTTCCTGTTCGTGTGTGAAACGGATTTCTGTCGAATATTTAAATTAGGAGATAGAAACACAAGTCGTTCTTTATAAAGATTTAAATGCTTTTGTTGAGGAAGAAATAGATAATGATATTTTATTAATTAGAGTATAAAATAAGTGCAAAATAATTTTGCATACGTTAAGAGAAAATGTTTCAATATATTATTCGAAATAATAAAACCTCATAAAGAAATAATTGTAAAAAAAAAAAAACTCAATAACATTTATAAATAATTGTGAATAATGAGAAACAATTCTTTATTTTAATCACAGAGTCTAATAAATTCAGTTATTAATTATTTCCTATAGTAAACTGTACATTTAACTGCTCAAAGTACATTTTATATATTTTATATCAACAACTCCTAATATATTATAGCTATATAAGTGTATTAGTTTTAAAATATATTTATATTTATTTATATAAGTCAAGAAATAATATATTTATATATATATTTGCATAATGACTTATATTGTTAATAGTAAATCGTAAACAGAGCAATAAAATATTTTAAAAGAACTTAAGAACATAAAAAATTATTCAAAGTCAAAGTAAAAATTATAGTAAAATTTAGGATTATAATAAATAAGTAAGTAAATGATATTTAAAATAAATAAAATAAAGCGATTGAGAAGTGTTATTTAACTATTTAACGATGTATGTATATCATGGGGTTCGACTTACTTCAAAGTATGAGGCGTTTATCTAGCTTGTACGCTGTAAGAGAAACAAGATTACCTTGTCTTTGCCAAGTAATCTGTCTCATATTTTTTTATTTCTATCTCATTTCCATTAAGGGCATTACCTGAAACAGAAATACAAGAATATATCAAGACAAGAAAAAGCAGTAAATTTTTGAAAAGATTAGAAAATAAAGTTAAATTTAAAGAGGAAATATATTTTATTTGATAAAAAAAATGTAAAGTGTCTTTAAGATTGATTATAGTCCTTAAGTATTATTGTAAATAAATTTTAAGATTAATTAAAAAATAAGTTTTTAAAGTAACGTAAACGTGAGGACGTAAACTCATTACAAGGGATCATCTTAAAAATTATATAATTTTTCGTGAGCATTATATGGTAATGAACGTAAACAGCCAGTTTTCAGGTATCTTAAGTCAATTCAAGGGCTAAAACGGTAAAACGCTAAACGTCAAAGGAGTTTACTTATCTATGCGAGTGTTCGTTACATTCATGGTTTACATCCTCCACTTGTTACTTTCTACTTGGTAACATACACAGTTTTACGCTATGATCTCTGACAATAAATAGACAGTAAACGTAAAGTGCGAGTGTTCGTTACATTCATGGTTTACATCCTTCACTAGAAACTTACTAATTGGTAACATAGACAGTTTTACGCTATGATCTCTGACAATAAATAGACAGTAAACGTAAAGTGTGAGTGTTCGTTACATTCATGGTTTACATCCTTCACTAGTAACTTACTAATTTGTAACATACAAAGTTTTACGCTATGATCTCTAACAATCGACAGTAAACGTAAAGTGCGAGTGTTCGTTACATTCATACTTTACATCCTTCACTTGTTACTTTCTACTTGGTAACATACACAGTTTGACGCTATAATCTCTAACAATCGACAGTAAACGTAAAGTGCGAGTGTTCGTTACATTCATGGTTTACATCCTTCACTAGTAACTTAATAATTGGTAACATACACAGTTTTACGCTATGATCTCTAACAATCGACAGTAAACGTAAAGTGCGAGTGTTCGTTACATTCATAGTTTACATCCTTCACTAGTTACTTACTACTTGGTAACATACACAGTTTTACGCTGTGATCTCTGACAATAAATAGACAGTGACAGTAAACGTAAAGAGCGAGTGTTCGTTACATTCATGGTTTACATCCTTCACTTGTTACTTTCTACTTGGTAACATACACAGTTTTACGCTATGATCTCTGACAATAAATAGACAGTAAACGTAAAGTGCGAGTGTTCGTTACATTCATGGTTTACATCCTTCACT
>KZ651520.1:19672-55531 GCA_001010745.2 Gerris buenoi
CTATGTTCATATTTATATATAATTTTATATATTGGATTTTTTTTTATATATATAAATACTAAAAGAAAATAAAACTAGAAAACTGATAATTCTATAAATATCGAATCATCATGGGTCAAAATGGTCAAATTTTTAATGTAAAGGTTCTAATAATGAAAAAAATCCTATTTGAGAATCGGGTCAGGAAACTTGAATATCTTCTTAAGGCTTCAAACAATAAATGGAAGGCTCAAATAATAATCTTGCTGAAAAAAATAATAAAACAAAAAATTAAAAAAAAAAAAACAGCCTAGAGGCTTCGATTGTCGATGGAAGTTTTTTTTTCTAGTGGTACTCAATAACCAATGGAGGAAGGCTTTTATTAGTGTGAGAGCAAGCACTAGAGAATCTCGTCGACCTGATCTAACATGTAATTACCTTCTGCAGGTTCAAAACAGAGGCTAGTTGGGTTTTCACTGCTTCTTAATTGAATGAGACACAATGACTTACCTCTACCTGCTATTTGTTCAGTATGAAAGTAAGTACAAAAGTTATTGAAGGAAAAGACTTTGTTAGTCGTGTAATAATGGGCCACCCTCGCACGAGCCATTGCATCCAAAGACTATTTTGAGATAAAAACTTTAACTTTCTAATATATAGTGTAGAAAATCAATAGATAATGACCAGAGGATACTCTCTCTTTTTTTCGGAAGATCGTATGTTAAAGTGGACACGTGTTTTAATAAATTATTAGGTGTTATGTAATGTTTAAAGTTTAAAATAATACTTAATGAGAGTATGAACTTGATGATGTGTAAAATAACAATTAATTAATGTTTCTTTTATGAATAGTTAATGAAGAGGTAATATTATGAAATATTAAAATAATATCTCTCCACGTAAAAATGTTGAAAGAATAGTCTCTCCACGTAAAAATGTTGAAAGAATAGTCTCTCCACGTAATAATGTTGAAAGAATAGTCTCTCCACGTAATAAAGTTGAAAGAAAAGTCTCTCCAATTAAAAATGTTGAAAGAATAGTCTCTCCACGCAATAATGTTGAAAGAAAAGTCTCTCCAATTAAAAATGTTGAAAGAATAGTCTCTCAAAGCAAAAATGTTGAAGAATAGCCCCTCTAAGTAAATAATGTTGAACGAATAGTCTCTTACAAGTAAAAATGTTAAATGAATGTCTCTCCATGTAAAAATTTTGAAAGAAAAGTCTTTCAACGAAATATAGATAATCTCTCAACGTAACAATGTTTAAAAAGCAATCTCTCTGCGTAATAAAGATATATTTTTTTTGAATGTTTAATAATTTTAACAATTTTAATGAAAAGTGATTCAAATTTTATAAATAAAACATAATTGCTAATGTGTAATACATCCAACTTTCGTGCAGTTTATTTGGTTATAATTAACTGATAACAGAAATACTAAAGCGGTTGAAAGAGATGTGTGCTAAAAATTAGTTTGGCACATAGATCCCTCACGTCGTATCACACAATGTGATCCCGCAGAAAATATTAAGTGTGGTTGTTAAGTTCTGTTTCGATTCCACATTTATTTTTATTCAATATTAAATGTGCATACAAGGTTGAAATTAACATGGAAGCATCTGCGGGCGACTTTCGACAAACAATCCTAATTTCTTCATAATCACATAAATAATATTTTCAACATATAAGTGCAAGTGCAACTAAAAAAAAAGTTTGTGCGCATGCGTAAGAGATAGCAAGGAAGGTTACAATGAATGACACAAACACACACTGCGCTGTGACGCTGGGCTAATTGTAAACAACCAAATTAGACCAATAATGTTTAAGATATAAGGAAAGACGGACAAAATCTAATGCAACAGGAAAGAATCATATCCGAATAGGATTTATAATAGTTATTTATGCACCTAGGGAGTAAAGGAAGCCATTATTCCCTGAGCGAAAAAGTTGGTTTTTGAGGCGAAGCCGAAGGAACCATGGTCCCTAAATCCCGAGGCGAAGCCGAGGGAATTATACTTTTTCATTCCCGAGGCGAAGCCGAGGGAATAACTCTAACAGCTCACGTGGCGAAGCCGAGGGAGTTAATTATCGCGAAGGGAATAATGGCACTTTACTCACGAGGTACATAAATATTTTAATTTCAATAGGTAGTAAATTCACATTTTCGTCCATTGCACAGTTTTTATTTATTATTTTAATAAATAACAATAGTTATTAGCACTTTTAATATCAGATATAAGAGAGTCAATATTAAAAACAAATAAGAATTGGAATTAAACTCAAATAGAAGGCTATTTAGATGCAGGTTATAAACATGCTCGTAAAAGCAGTGACGCCAACCTGATTTCAACAACTTCATTACATNTTTGTAGATTATTACAACTTCCAAGGAATTGGTATTTAAAAAAAAACTTTTATCGAACATGAAATAAGTGTAAAAAAATTTAAATATTTATTTAATTAAATATAACACTTATTTATCATGTATAAGCGACGAAAATATTATATTCTACAAAGCCATAAAATAATAAATAATATAATGATGTCATTGGTTTACTTAATGACGTAACGAAAGAAGTTCAAACTAGATTAATTTTACTCAATGACGACCAAATTGAGGATACATATTCTTTTTTTGTATTAAGTGTGTGTGTATAAGGGTTGACGTAAGACGTAAGAAAGAGGTTTAAATCTATCTTCAATATTGAAGGAAGATTTCATAAAAATTTAAAAAGTGTGGCAGAAAAAGGCTATTGCAAAAATTAAGACAGAGATGTAAATTTTCCTCTACAATTCAAAGAAAACTTAAATAAAATAAAAAAATTAAAAAAAATGAAATAGAAAATAAAGTCAGTAAAAGAGTTAAGAAAGAGGAGTAAATCTATCTCTAATATTGAGTAAAAACTTCAGTTAAATTCAAAAAAAGTAAGTAAGACAGAGATGTAAATCTGCCTCTAGTATTGAAGGAAAACTTCAATAAATTGGAAGGGTAAAATAAACAAAAATCAGTGAAGGAGTTATGAAAGAGGTGTAAATCTGTCTCTAATATTAAGTACAAACTTTAGCCTGAGTATAAGAGAAGACTGAAGTATCATTCTGACTCAAGATTAAGCTATATTTAAACAATGTTTAAAAAAGCACCAAGTGACTATAAAAATTAAACAGTTATCTACAAAAGAAATACAATAAGAAAAACTATAAGAAAATAGTCTATAACAATAAGAAAATGTTCTCTCACTTATGACTGTCATTCAAGCTGTTTTTAGAGCAGAAAATAGTTCTTTAAAAAAAAGTATACTCCATAACATAATGTAATATATATGACTAATACAAAGATTTTTCCCTCTACAAAAAAAATATGAAAATAGTGATAAATCGATGTAATAATCAACGGCTGATTTCATATTAAGCAGATTTTAATAAATAAATAAACTTTAAAGATGAAAATTAAACAGTTAATTATCAACTCAAAATAGAAACTCGTCCCAATAGTTCTCACCGATTTAGAAATCTTCAATCAGTTTATTGATTATTACTTATTTATGTAATCAATAAAGTTTATATTTTCGAATTAATTTTTTACAACGTTTTTATTAGCATGCTTTCTTGTTTGTTTGTTTGTTTGTCCAGCACAAATCTTGCAATCGATTTCTTACTAACTTCCAGTGTAGCTAGACATTTTCTACTATTTATAAAATAATTAAGTTGCAATCTTTACTTTTTCGCCTCTAAACTAATCCAAAATCATAACTTTTTCTTCCTACTGCAGATAAAATAACTAACTTAACGAGACAATGAACTTCTTGACAAAAAAAAATATAAATCAAAGCATTTATTATGAATTACATTTTATAAGAATACATAAATAAAAAATGCATAATTTTCCCAACTTTACGACTATACTTCAAGATGGGTGTGAAAATAAAAGTTAAAATATACAATAAAGTTGAAAATTACAATACTTTATTTTATATTATTGTCTCTCATATCTCTATATTATCTAAATATAAGTGATAAATTTACATAAAATTAAAGAACGGATTCATTTTTATGTAACAGGTCTTCTTTTAAAATAAATAAATGAGTTGTAAATGTTTTAAAAATTATAATAAAATGTTCCAAAATATCGCATTCTAATTTCATTCAATAAATTTCCATTTATTTAAAAAAAAAAAATTACACAAATGGATTTTTTTTTTATTAAATGAATTCTTTTATTTTTTGAGAATTGATGTCTAAATGTATTTTATCTAAACAGATAAAATAAATTATCTATCGATATCTTTTTAAATCATCCTCACCTAATATTAATATACATTCCTTATAAGTTATATTATTTTATTTCTTATTTTAATTTAGTTCGACAACTTAATACAGCTATATTATAAAGAGGAATCATTTGAGATTGTTTTCACAATAAATATGTCCAAAGTAGAATTATGGAAATGTATCTAAACATAACAATAGAAAGAACATTTATGGAAATTAGACTAAGATGAACATAATTTGAGGGTGACATCCTTTTACTTAAAAATACAAAACCCATCATTTTCTTTTTTTTGATTAAAAAAAAAAAAAAAAAAAAAAAAAAAAAAAAAAAAAAAAAAAAAAAAAAAAAAAANGGATATGGAAGTGAAGAACTAACATTAAATCATAATAGCTTCATATGTGGCATAAATTGGACAACAATTTACTATAACAAACAAATTGAAACGTTTCGACTTTGTTGGCAGCTGTAAATGCTTTTTAAATCTGGCAGACTCTCAGAAACCCCATTTAGATTAAATGACGTTTAAATGGATTAGCCCTGTTGCTCTTCATTAAGAAATTAATTAGTTTTTTTTTCTTTTTCAATTTGGAATATTTGATCATCGTTTGAAGCTTCCTTAGTGTCCCGCAAAAAAATAAAAAAAGTAATAAAATTTAAATAAAATACATACAACTGAAACTTTTCTTTCACTTATTCAACCTTTATTTATGAGGGCATACAAGATTTAAATTTAATTTAAATTTGGATTACAAGACCTTTATTTATTTTTAATTATTTAGAAATTCTTTTGTGAAAATAAATGTGGAAAAAAAGGAGAAATAGATAAGGTTTTTGACGTAGATTTTATTTTTATTTGCTAATAAATTATGCACTTGTTTTTATATAATTTACATACAGGTGCATTCTTTTATCATTAAAAGAAAAGTTAGATAAGAAAAAAAAATTATATACATAAATTAATTTTTTTTTTTCGTGATGCACTTCTTCACACATATAAAATATTTGACACTATTTTGCAAACGAAATGTAATTAATCACTTTTATGTACTATTTTTTTACTGTAATTTACATAAAGTAACCACTTCTATTTGTCAGCAGAAGACTGTTTATTGATTGAAAATTTACTTGTAGAAACGATTTTTATTTGTCCAGAAAAAAACTGTTTATATAATTATAAATTTACTTATAGTAACCACTTATATGTTTCCTAACAAAAGACTTATGTGTTCTACTATTAAGTTCCTATAATGTTCTTAATTAGAAAAACCTTTCACTGACTTCATTTTGCTGGAGTAACCAATAATATTTATTAAGGTGAGCATGTATTGATACAACAACTTACATTAAATCGATTTTATTTTAGTTATATCACTTTAACAGTGGCATTTTGCAAGTCACTTCCGTATTTATTACAATTTATTTTAAATGTAATAAACTACTCTTGCGTTCTACTAATAAATTTATAGCTATCTCACTTTTATTTCGAAAGTATACAAATACAAATATAAATATANCTAGTGGAATTGAGAAAAAACAATTGTGTATATATATATATATATATATATATATATATATATAATGTGTACATTAAATAACAACGGTAGCTAAAGGAATAGTGCGTTTCAGGAAGTAGATGTATTATACTTAATACATACTTGGTTCCTTCAAAAAAAAAAAGTTAAGGAGAAATCGAATATATACATTAAAAATAAAAACTTCAAATTAAAGCAATTATGTGCAGTTCAATGATAATGAGAAATGGGAAAAGAGAAAAAAAAATGAAATTGAACACGTAGCTAAAACAGAGAGAAAATGGTCTTTATAGCGTTTAATGATTGAGCTTGCACGTGGATAGATATAAGAGAATCAGTATGATAGACCAAACCATATATAGGTAGGATGTTAGAAGTTATTACTCCAAGTGATAGATCCATATGAAAGTAATAACGATATTAGGGATGCCTGAAACAATTGTAATGGGAAAGTTGTTCTTTAGGACACTATCTAAAAGGCTCTCCATTTTAAAAAGGATGGAGGAATAAGTAACGTAGATACGGACTAAAATTCAAAGGCACGTTCCATTTTGATAGATTCAGCGACAAATTACTGACGAGTGAAACTCTATGTACGACTGTGATAGAAATCTTAGTTTCTTTTTGCGCAGGGAAGTAAAATTGATTATGATAATGACATATTGGTGAAGGATATGGAAGTGAAGAACTAACATTAAATCATAATAGCTTCATATGTGGCATAAATTGGACAACAATTTACTATAACAAACAAATTGAAACGTTTCGACTTTGTTGGCAGCTGTAAATGCTTATAAAATACTTCTAAAAGTTCTGAATATAGCATTACTATAGTTAATTTCTAAGATGTTTTAATACCATGGTATAAAAACCATATGAAATCATAGCAATTAAATTCAGAAGAAAAATTATGAGCAAAATGGTAAACATTTAATAACTACAGCTAAACAAAAGTTTTAACAGCACTTAGCTACAATGAACGCACTTAACTGTTAAAAGAACAAGTCCTCAATAACAAGTGTGCCAGATTCTCATTTTCCAACAGCACTTTTTTTAATTTCCAGTTCTATACTAATTAGGTGAATATATTATTATGCTTAGCTACAGTATTTTACTATAATCAGCAACTCAGTAAGCACAACTATAATTTCCAATAAATTCCAACTACAACAAATCCAACTACAACTTTTCCAATAATTTAATACAGTCAAATGGTAAGTATTGAAATAGTTTTGTGACTTCTATCAAATACACTTACTACCAACAAATATTAGATAATTAGAAAAACTTCAGCAACCTTTTTAACACAATCTACTTAAGTGAAATAAAACCTTACACAAAGAGAAGAATAGAAAGTTACAAAAAAGTAACAATGTAGTGAGTTTCAAATGGGAATTAAGACATCAGCAATTCTTCATATGATCTAGCTTCTTTATAGGATAAGTATCAAGGAAATAAACACTTGTATATTGTGTTCAAGAAAATTTAAGAACTTCAATTTGAATCGGACACCAGAACCGAGACATCATTACTTACTTTAAGGCCAAACCGCATATTTTGAGTCTTTTGAACGCTTTTATAAATTTTTATCGACACTTCAGAGGATTTGTTTTCAAAGGTTTCTAAATTCTTATTTTGGCGACTTTCTACCAAGTTTCTTCAGATGCTGTCCAAATAAAACCATCTGAAACTTAAGTTATCCGAATCGATGTTATCTACCTCGAAGTTATGGTAGGGACCGGCTGTTACGCGACATTCAAAGAATGCATTGTATTCGCTCGTTTTGTTTTCGGTCGAGAAGTACGGCGATTTTATTTAGTAAGACAATAAAAATTATTGTGGACTTACACGAATTTTTTAACTTACAAAGGAGAAGGGGTTGTCTCTTTTCTGTAACCTTTTTTTTTCTTTTATAACCTTTTAAGAAGATTCTTCCTGGTGTGAAGCGGCATATTTCCTTACCTATAGCATCTCGAAGAGGAGGTCTTTGAAAGTGTCCCGAGATGGGTTAATTACAATTCGGTGGCGGAGTGAAAAGCTATCCTGGTATATTGTAAAACCTCCTGCTATGGAGAGAGAGTTGATCCCGACTATAGAGTCCGGCCAACAGACTCCTGTGGGCACGTGTGAGCCGATTTTCTTCGCGCGGGCGTGATGGAAAGCATCGCGGCCGATAATTGAACAGAGATGATTTTCCTAAGGAGACTTCTCCGACCGGAGTAAAAAAGACGCGAGTTTTTCCTTATGGTATTCCCCTCGAGGCGGGCGACATCTCCCCAAGATCGTCTCCCGAGAGTTTTATTCAGGAAATGATGCAACTCAACGAGGTTATATACAAATTTTTTCTCTTAAATAACCTCTCATTATCTTCGGAAATCTTCTGCGTTAAAAAGAACACTTTACTGTTAAAGAATAAGTCCTCTGATTCACATTTTTAGGCCTACACTTTTTTATTCGTGAAAGTAGAACTACACTTTGCAGTCAATAAGAGATTCTCTGCGCATAAATCTTCAGCTTTTTAGCGGATCAATTACGAATTCTAGAATAAGATCGACTATCATTGTTGTTAATGATGTCACTTCACTGTATATATTTAGCACACTGATTAGCAACTCTCCTCCACAGCTAATACTTATTTCCTCTAAGCAGAAGGTGTTTCTTTTTACGATTCATGAACCAAGTCAATAAGATTATCGATTCTTGTCAATCGTCTTTCCTTGACTGGTAACAAACCATATATTTGATTCCATTTTCCGCATTTAGCAGACTGATTTTTAATTTCTCAATGATTTAATTTTACCCTTTACTATAAGTTTCATTTCATTTTAGTTCCTAAAATATAAGTCAATCCACCCATTTCTAATAAATACTCAGAAGCAGATCAAAAAACAACATTAATACAAGCGCTTTCCTTATAGGTAATTTTTCACTTAGCTATATTACTATACCAATCTTGTGAAACTCCTTTTTAATTTTTCTCTAAAATTCGACAAAACATAAATTACCTTAACTTCTTTACATTTTGTTTAAAAACTTTTCTTGGGCATCATCGATATTCGGAATATTACCAGCTTCTTTCTCTTACATGTTTTCGTTAGCAAATTTTCTTCATATATTCCTTCTTGAATTAAAGAAACATTACTTTGGCAATGATTTCCCTCATCAATATTGATTATCATTCATTGCAATTGCTGATGACGTAGATCATCAGGACTTAGAGTTCTTCAATAGACACAAAAGAGATTATTTCAGTAGGTAACGTAGAAACATTTAGTTACACAATCGAAAGAACATGAACGATTAAATCAAAAACGGATAAGAAATCTTAGGAACCGTAAAAGCTAGGTAAACCAGTCACAAACCGTATACCATTAACGAATTCATCCGCATGATCAATACTTTAAATCAGCCAGTTTCAGCCATTATTACAAAAAACAAAAACAGCAGCAACTTTTCTTTGATATCGGCCGCTCACTTTTAAAATTTCTATCGAGTTGAAAACTGCGATTCTTTAAACGATATTTTACCCTAAGGCAAATACTAAATATTTTTTTTCGATCATCGTTAGTTTTTTCGTACTTTCTCTCCCCCAAGGAGTTTAGACTTTTTTTGTTTTCTCTTAAAAAAATAATGTATTTTGGATCCTATCTATATATATTTTCAAATACGATTTCTATTCTTTTAAATAGTTTTTTGTGGTTTCATGATATTTAATGTAAAATGGCGCGCCTTAAAGATAGTGATAACTTTTATTTCGATTTTGAATTCACGGCTTCTTTTATACTGGATGGATTTCATGTTGAGCAAGTCGAAAAATTTCCTTAAGGAGAAGAATTTCTTAGGAGACGGTAGTCGGATTTTTTTTTGTTATTCTGACGCAAGGGAGAAGTGCCTCCGGCCGTCAGGGGGTGCCCAGAGGCCGGCCCATAAGTTTCAGGGGTCAAGGGGCCTCGACTTCGCCTCGTGGCCTATCTAAATGGAATCGCGGTAGAAGAGAAAGAGCTCACGCCCGGCAAGGTCGGACCATTACCGGACTTCTATCCCGCCCCGATACAATACTTATATTTTCCAATCAACGCCGACTCGTTTGGCAATATAACCTCGATCGAAGGGGGGATATAACCTTCTTCAAACTGCTTCCAGATCTCATCAATAAAGTCCTTTGCTCTTCCGAACATCTTCTAAAGAATCCCAAAACAATATTAAAAAAGAAATAGGGCGTTATACTCACTTTAAGAAGCTTAGAAAAACCCACATTTTAAAAAATGCCTACTACCGCCTCACACTAGAAAAGTATTTTTGAACGAAGTCGATTTCCTACAAAACAGCTTATTATATGAAACCCATCTAATCATTTCTCTGCTCCGAACTGATTCCCAATGATTTCCAATCATAAAATAAACTAGTAATTTTGTTTATTGGTGAATCTGTATTGGTCTTATACATATTGTAATTTACGTCTTGAAGTTTAAAGCGATTTGAAACTTTTTTACCCTAATTTCACAGATAATAAAAGAAGTGTATGTACTAAAAAAACACGTACTTTTCTAAAAGGTTAATAGAAAGCTAACGAAGTGTTTATTATTAGTTTTATCGAATTTCTAAAAGTTTCTATTAAATAGAGATTGTTTTATTATCTTGTATATGAGTTTTTATCCACCTACAAGAAATCTCATTTTCGATGTAGATTTTGTTATATACGAACTATTAAATGTTTAAATCGGTTGTTAAGCAAGTGATAGAATAAATATAAAACATCGTGTAAAGTCCGGCTTATTTCATTATAAAAGTAATGATAAAAATTGATTCATCAACTAGCTATAGATAGTACATTGTGTAATGTACAATGTAATACACTAATATATACAAATACCACTTAATCAATATTTTTTACTTTACAACATACATATTAAGTGCTATAATTTTAAAAAGTCCTTAACCCACAAACTGTAACAATAGCACTTAATCTACTACCACTTTAAACTAGTATTTAATTCATTACCGCTTACAAGAGCACTTAATCCACCACCACTTTCAATAATTTCTTACAAATAAATTAAAAAAAAAGAAATTACACATAATTAAATTGGTATGCCATCAAAATAAATCATGCTTAGTTGTTAATAAGAAAAAAATTAACGAACTAAAATTATTAAAAGTACAATAAATTAAAATATCTAAATAAATAATTAAATCAAAATTACAATAGGAATAAGAATGATGCGGTAAACATAGAAGCGTCGAATTTTTAATAAAAAATCACCTACCATTAACAAGTAACAAAGGAAGGACCATAATAAATTATACGAATAAAAAGGAAACATTTTGTAAAACCACTAATAAAAATGGTCTTAGGAGGATCAAAATGATAGATCGTCCCCAGATAAAAAATTTAGAAGAAGGAAAAAAATCTATTGGTTTTATTAGATTAACCTACCACGCTTCTTCTTTAAAAGATTTATTACTTAGTTCCTTCAGACTTCCTGCGTATCTTTTTATTCAAAAAAAAGAGAAAAATGTATAAGATATCAGATCTTGATGTCTGAATGCACACCCTATATATTTGTGTCATGGAAATTTCATTCAGAAAAAACTATATTGTATAGTAGCGCAACTGTGTAACGTAGTAATCTAAAACTATAATCTACTTATACATTGTTTAGAAAAATAATTATGTCAAATGTTGTTATAATCGTACGATCAAAAATTAAACTTTAACCCTCAAAATGCGGGTGTCATTAAGAAAAGAATGTAAATTTTATGAAACACGTATGCCGTAAAAAAAAAAAAAAAAACTATAATAGACGCGAATCGCTTGACGGTCCAGTAATATTATTTTTGCAATACGTCTAAAGACCTGTATTGTTAAATTATTGCATTTTTAAATATTCTAAAAATGACACTTCACTAGTAATATTACATTTTTTTTTTTTTTCATTTTTAAAGGTTTTTAAGTTTATCGTTCCAAAAATAAATGGAGAATAGACGGTAAAGCAGACATCAGATTAATTATAAAACCGGTATTTAGGGATATTTAAAGTATTAAAAAAAGGTACTTCTCTAGATTGCTACTCCCCCTGTTTTTTTTTTTGTTTTTTTTAGTTAAGTATAAAGTTAAGTATTAAGTTTTTTTTTTACTTAATAACTATTAAGACATAAGGATGTTTAGTTCAATGTGCTATGGGACATTCACACTTTTGATTTTATAAGTGAAGTAACAGTCTAAAGAAGAACATTCCGTACACCTTCTTTAGACTGTTACTTCCCTCGGTTATTGTATAAGGGGAGTAACAATCTAAAGAAGAACATTCCGTACACCTTCTTTAAATTGTTACTCCCCTCTGTGTTTTATAAGGGGAGTAACAATCTAAAGAAGTGTAAAAAAAAAAAAAAATGAAAAAATAAAGTCAGTTTATGCATAAGTTTTCATGGATGAAGAAATGAAGATCATCTCACTTATGTTTGTACTATTGTAAGAATTACAACTTAAATACTCATATAGTAATAAATACTCATAGTATTAAATACTCATAGTAATAAATACTCATAGTATTAAATACTCATAGTAATAAATACTCATAGTATTAAATACTCATAGTAATAAATATTCTACTCATAGTAATATATAAACTGAGTCAAGTTATTCTTTTCTGTTCACATTCACATATTAATGTGTTTTATGTAAAAAAGGGCTAAAGATTTGAATTGCATTAAAAACCACGATTGAATATAAAAATGACGGCTAAAAAAACTAAAATGATTTTTAAAGACAGTATAAGCCTATAGCTGAAGTCGCGTGGCAGGATACTCTACCTTCTCTACCTGGAGTGGCATCTTCCATCCAATTAGGAACCTGAGTTACCTTCAGGGGAAGAAGTCTGTCTTTAAATATCCGACACACTTCTAACTTACTTGGGGAGAAAAAAAAGAAAGAAAGAAGTTTTTACAAGTAACTTAAGATTTGTTCCTAAAGAAAGACGTAAGACGCATCTACTTAAAAATCCTTTCTCAATTTTTTTTTTTTTAATATTCACATCATTATAATTAATTGGAAGTATAAAAACGTGTTATAATTTGTAAAAACATTCATAATAAATCGTGGATTTAATAATTTTTTTGAATACTTTTCACTGTGGTATTTTTATCGTCAAAAATTTATATCTTTTTTAGGAACTAAAAAACCAACTATAGTTCTTAGGAACTAACAAGTTTAACTATATTTATTAAAAAATTGTAAGATTGAAAATAATCTAGAAATAAATTTTTATGTTTGACTTTTTGGTACCTCTAGATAGATTTAAACATTTCTTCTTCTATTTCTTGTTTTTTTATATAAAATATTTTATTATTTTTATAGATATTAGCCTAGCCTAAAGGGACACATTTTCACCCAAAATATTTAATTCCAAAAACTATATATTGATACTTTCTTATGGCTTAAAACTTTAAAAAAGGCTTATTTTATCTAAAACTATTGAAAGAAATCGTAATTAATATTTTTTGTTTTATTTCTTCAAAGTAATATTTCTGCTATTTCTCTGAATAAGAAAAGGTAATATATCGTAAACAGTTTCGCAGATGCGTAGTTTCTTCTACGGACTGTAAAGCCAGTACATTATTAATGGTGCAAACATATTTTTGTTTCAACATGTACAGTTTCTTTTCAGTTTGTAAGCCTTTTTACCCAGAGGCGAGTTGAGTGGATGATATAGTAGTGTACGGCTGTCGTTCGCTTCGCAGCAATATCCCCGGCCTTTTGATTTTAAAATCATCGTGAGCACGCTAAAGAATAAAAAAAATCTACTTCACCAAAAAAAGGTATAAACATATTTTTGTTTTCTTTTATTCTAAGCCGCCTTCCCTTAATATTATAGCAAGAACCGAAATGAAAACTTATTTAAAAAAAAGACAGTTTAGATTGATTTTATTTTTTATTTTATTAATGATACCCCTACGTTGGGCGCCACTTTTCGTTTCCTGATTTTTATTAACCCCATTTCCCCCGAATATGGAATCTTAATAATAAAAACTTATTAATATTTTCTAAATTATACCGAGAATATTCCTTTTTATATTGCCTAATAACGTCAGCAAACATTTTCATCTCATCTTCATGTTTTACAAATAGACGATTTGTTTTTTTAAAGACTAAATTATTTTTGGTTACACACATTCATTTTATTTTTATTTAAAAGTTAGCACTTTAAAATAGAATGAATTCGTTAAATAGCTTAATGGAATTACCTTGTTTGGATTTTGACACAAATTATATGGTATACATAGTAAAGTGACTTGGATAGACCACCCCATAAACTCTCTTACTTTGGCAATCAAAGACTACGACTTTTTACAAAAACAAATAAAAAAGACATAACGGGGAATTTACCTAGAATTGCAATGTGTTCTTAAACAGTGGTTGCAGTTCTTGAAACCATTTATTTTAGTTTAGAATCTATGCAAAATTGAGGAGGCTGAACTAATAGATTGATTTCAATGAAATGTTTAAAAGTTCAAAAAAATCATGACAAGAGCGAATTTGAGAAATAAATTTGGCGGCGCCACCAGCCAAAAACTTGGGGAAAAATTATTTCTTGAAAACGGTTGCGACGATTTAATTCAAAACGTATATTTTTTGGCCTATTACATATTTAACCATATAATTCGTTTTCCAGGGAAGAATATAGTTTCAGAGATATTTATAAATCTGTTTTAGAGAATCACGAAATTAAAAAAACCACCTTTCGAACATTTTAAATTTGGTAACACTATATGCACATGGGGAAGTTTTGTTCGAGGATGTCGCACCGATTTTATTTACATTGGTGCATTATAAAATTACTTTCATCACTATAGGAGAAAAATATTTAAATACCTATAAGATTGCACCACTAGAATAGATTGCACCTATAGAACACTTAGGGAGCTTTTTAATAATACAAAATGCAAATTTGTCCAGAGCTTCAAATTTTCGTAAAAGACAAGGTGTATTTTAATTTAAAAAATCCGAAGAATAGCTTATAATGTATCAAATTAAGTAGAAAAAAATGTAATGGTTTATTGATCCACTGCTACAAACAAGATTAATTTCGAACTAACTTCAAATCTTGCAGATGGTTTCCAAACTAATCTTATCTCACCAGATTGCAAACATTTTTTTGAAATAGCATTATTGCAACAAAAAAATCCTCCACTAAACTATAGATAAAAATGGGCTTGTTAAGAATATCAACTATAGTTTTTACAGAAGGCTCAAAGCAATTTTTAGCCTAGTGGTGAAACTTTTATAAGCAAAACTTATCTGAAAATGAAAAAAGTGATCACGATCTGCTAATAAAAGACTTAATTGCGTTATAATATGACAAACTGTGTTGGTACAACTCTAAAAATTTAATCTGTAGAGCAAACTTCCGTTGCAATCAGCGAGATGAAGACAGTGCATCCTGAAAATTAGCCCTGATGTGTGTTACTAGTTTACTAAGATGAATTGCGTGACAGCCGTTTTAAAACCAGTTGGTAGCAGTACATTTCAATCAAAACCAATCTTCCTTCCACGCGAACTAACGTGGAACTCCGCTCGGCAATTAAGAAGGTCGCTGCATTCCTTCATCTCCAATCTCATCGAGCTCGTAAAGAAAACAACAAAATGAGGTGATGAAGAAAAGAGTGGATACAGTTTAAAGCATTAGGACGTGCCTCGTCAAAAATAAAAACAATTTTTACTCAACATAATTCCTTTGGCTTGGGAAGTGTGAAACGAGAAGGCGATTCGAAATCCGAACCTCCTAGCCGATGGATTCAACGATCTGTGAACGAAATGGATCGAAAAGGCGAAAACCCTCGGACTACGAGAGCAAAAAAAACTCGTTCAAAAGACATCTTAAGAAGTTATTCAACATCCTTGTTCTTCTTAAACCCTCTTGCGATATCTTTTAAAACAGCCAACTTTTGTCACTTCTTACTTTTTTTCTAAACCCGTTCTTTAACATTTAACACTCTAATTATCTTTAACTAGGAGAGGCCACGGGATCTTACAACAAGAACTCGAAGGATGACAAACGCCTGGATAGTATAATAAAACAATTAAAAGAGAAAAATAACAAGGGAAAAGAATGATTTTAAAAAACAGAACCCGTCGAACTGAAATTACAAAATATCCTTTTTTCGAAAAAGTGTAATATAAAAAAAGGATATACCTCTCATTACAGAAGCAACCAACATCCCAAAGGTGTACCAATGCATCGAACGTTTCCCAAACCAAGTTTCCATCCACTTTTATTAATTATGTATTGTAAGCATTCCGGACTAAACATAAATCCTTAATTAGAGATAAATGCAATCGAGAAGGATTTCTTCTAGATTCGGTGATAATTATAAAAAATTATGTGTAACACGATAAAATTATCTGACACCTCATCTGCCAAAAGGATTACTCTTTATCCGTGTAAGACAAGAACGCACGTCCGTCTTCTTACTCCATCGTAGAAAAGACGATCCTGTCAGCATTTAAAAAGATTAACAAATTCGAAATGAAATTATAATTCTACTGTTTTAGAGCGCGATATAACATTCTTTTTATTCCCGTGCTCGAAGACGAGCAGCGTTACATTAATGCGATTGCGGAATCATAATTAAAGTTAAGTTGCACCGGTTATTAGCAAAATCAATAATTGAAGATGTGACCTGGATGGGACACGCGAAAATCCAATTTAAACAACATCTGTAATTTAGAGAGGACATTTAAAAGTTGTAATTTTAATTTTTTTAATGGAGAATAAATACCAGAAGCCGGAGTACCATAAATAAGTCTGAGGGCAATCCGGATGACCAAATGACTTCTGGAAAGCAATAATAATCTGTAGAATAATTATAGGACTCATTTCTAAATAGTAATTTTTGATTACTGGGATGAATGTAGTATAATCTGCCACAAAGTCATCACCTTTTTTTAATGATAGCCTTCAAGGATAATTTGACAGAGATTAGGTAAACTTACTTTTTTTTGGATCAAGAGCAACATCCTCGGGTCTATGAAGAAAAGAAACAAATTAACATTGTTTATATTATTATTAAGAGGGAATAAAAAGTCAGGTGAAAATGCACCTCACTCGCCCAAGAATATCAACGGATTTACTACGATGCATCGATTTAACCAATGATCTACCGTGAAGCATTTATTTTAACAATCTAAATAAAACATAAAAATACAATATATCTGCTACCCTTCTAGAAATTAACATTTTTTAAAAATGAAAATTGACTTCACCTAGATGCAATAATCTATGAATTTGTTGCTTCATCACACTATTATATATTGAAATCTAAAAATACAAATAAAAAATGATCAATAGCTTTAACAATTATACCCGATAAACATGAAATTCTTAATACTTGGTTCAAATATTCTCTCTGAGCAAAGACAACACTTAATTTACATTAAGGTATAATACTACTTAAGTGTGTGAAGAGGTCAATTATTCCGAACGGTAAACGTTTGACACTTATGGTAAAAGGAGACACGGCACTTAAAAATACCATAGAGTACTTGCGCATGCTTATATCACTATTAGAAAAGGACTAGATTGCGTAATAGGTTAATAATGAATAATTTATTGGGTAAATCGTTAAAATAGATCTCTAAAGCCAATAAGATTTTATATGCGCATGTTTACGCTTTATAAAGAAAGTATTTACAATTAATTGGTTATTTAAATAGGTTATTTAGTTATATCATGTTAACTTAACAAAAAATATGTATTAGTGTGTATTGCAGAAAATAATCTTTTATATAATCGAGTAGAGTCCCGACGGCGACGACTCACCTCTAAATGATTTATAACGTCAAAAATTGGTGAGCCATTAGCTGGGATTGAACCAGTGACCTCCTGTGCGTCAGGCGGAAACGCTACCGATGTGCTATGCCAGTGTAATGATTCGGAGGGCATAAAACTTTCTATTTAAACAGTATAATATATCTATTTAAATATTTTAATTATAACTATCTCTTTTTTGACTATATTTTATTATGCCCGTTTTCACGGGCATAACGGCTAGTTAATAATAAACTAGATATTTTAAATTAAATTTAAGTAAGTTAACTAATGTTAGGTAAACCACTAAGTTAACTAGAGTAAAGCCCCCAAATTCGGAGCTAAAATTCATTTCTCAATTTCGCCTCGGGGTATGATTTCTCTGAACATGTATTCCAAATTTCGTCAAAATCGGACAATTAGTTTAGGCTTAACGCGTCTGCACAGAAGACAGACAGACATTTTTTTAAAACTACTTTTTTTTGGACTTAGTCAAGTTACGAGTTGTGAGAAATGCAATTTTGACAAATTTATGTTATACTTGCGTGGTTTAGTAATAGTACTGTTATACGAGATATTTCACTATTAAACATAAAGTAAATTCCTAGCAATTTATAATGTTAAAATTATAATTTTATTTCACACCACTTAAGATCGGAAATAACATAATTCATGATTTTTTTGTTGAGTCCTCTCATCTGATGAGATATAACTCACTATATAATTTTAATAAAAGTTCACACATTTCAAAACAGAAGAAATTATTGCACTAACGAGTTCGTTTCAACCATACATTGTTTTGCTTATAGTTAAAAAAAATAAGGTAAAAAAGATACAGTTGTTGGTAATTTTTGTTTAATTGACATCGGTTTTACTTATATCACAACGCTATTTTCCCAGACTTTAATACGAAATAGCTCCTCAAAATAAAATCATTTTATAAGTTTCATCCACGTCATTTTGATGTTTTATTGTTGGCATCTATTAATCTACCGATCTGATTCCAAACTTTTTGTGTGTGTTTACTAATTAAAAAAAAGTGAAGACATTGTTTAATTAATTACAGCTTTTGTAATTTCTATGAACTTATAAAAGTTTACACATAAAAAAAAAATCACGCACAGTGGCAACTTCTAACGAAGAGAAAAAAAATGTGAGAATTATAATCCATCGGTTTAATAAACAAAACAAGGAATCGAACGTTGTTTATTTTTAATTTTTTTGCTTAAAAAGTTATAAAAACAGTGTAAACAATAGGCCTAATAACGTAATGTTGAGCAAAAAAGAAAGAAACCTACACATGTTTCGTCAATGAATAACGGTATTAAGAAAGTGTAGACACGATTGTCGTAATTCAGTATTATAATTAAAAAAAATCAGACTACGCGATGGATTTCAAAGATATTTGTACATCGGATGCATGGGAGGCTGAGCGGAATGCAACGCCTAGGACACCTTTTGCAAGGTACTCCAGTTTTTAATTAAGTGCGTGTTGTTGAATTCTGATTATTTGTATTATTATTTTATAAAAACTTTAAAAAGAAGTGAATTAGAAAAAAATATATTTATACGATTAATAAAAACCAATCGATTTAAAGTAGAAGATAAGACAAAATAATGGAAATAGAATGGAATAATATAAATAAATAATAGAAATGATAAAGTGCAACTAATAAATTGGTTTAATTAACAAATTTAGTTGTTCAATGAGATATTTAATTGAACTTACTCATACTTGTATAAATTTACAATAATAAAATAAGTAGTTTATTGTCTGAACACCAATAATACAATTTTATTAAAGTGTGTTCATAAACTGTTAATAGTGGGTGACCAATCAAGTAGAACAGGTATTGCTATTGGGAAAAAGAGTTATCGGATGATGGTCAGTTAAGGTCAGCTAGATATAAATCAAATCACAACAGTCCAGTGCTGAAGAACAATCAAGAGTTGATCCACATTCATTAAACAATAAACGTGGTTGATGGTCAGTTAAAGTCAGCTAGATTTATTAAATCACAACAGTCTAGTGCTGAAGAAAAATCAAGATTTGATCCACATTGATTAAACAATAAACGGTTAATAGTCAGTTAAGTTAAGCTAGATTTATTAAATCACAACAGTCTAGTGATGAAGAAGAATCAAGAGTTGATCCACATTCATTAAACAATAATATTGAACTATTGTAGAAGGAAAATATAAAACGACTAATTTATTTAACATCATCAGTGCTTAAATAATACAATGAGGTCAACCACTTTCATTAAGCAACAGTGGGATTATGATAAAAAAAAGTATGACTTCTTTATCACTGAGGTAAATCAATTGCATTAACCAACTGTAGATACATGAAGAAAAATAAAGAGATCGACAAATCTCATCGGACAACAAAAGTGACCTGATAATAACACATTAAAGAACAAATTCAATCACTAAACATTAGCAAAGAAATGATGATGATCTTTATTAAAGAAGTTAACAAAACTTATTGAACTAATAATTCCAAAGATATAAAAGTCGAAACACATAAATATATCTAAATTTAAAAAAACTAATGTTTATACGGTAAAATTAAAAAAACAGTTAGCCTCTAAAATTAAGTCCATATATTTATTAACATTATACCTAAGAATTTAAATCAATAAAATAATAATATTCCAATAAATAAAAAGATACGTATTAAAATAATAAAAAAATGAAATTAATAAAACTAGTTGTTTATGATTCCTCAGTAAAATTTTATTATTACTTCCTTCAAGTAATGTTTTTATTTTTATTTATAAACTATCATTAATTAGCAAAGAGTTTATGAGTTTATGATTTTTTTATATTTTGCAGTTAATATTTGTAATTTTGGATCGACTATTACTAGGTAATATAATTTTTAGAGCTTGCGCCAATTTTTTTAATTACAAATGAAATAGTGTTTTTTTTCCATAATGATTACTATAATCGGCAAACGATTGACTAATAATAGTTGGTTTAACTTTTTTTTTTCTAATTGTAAATTGACTGATCTATTAATCTGATTAATTTACTTTTTAAAGTTCAATTTTATTTTTGAAACAACGCCTTTTTAAATAATGTGAGGAAAGGTGGAAGGCTTAATAACAAAATATAAACTATACTCGTAAATAATTCCACAAATTTAGGTCAATATAATTTAACAATTTACAGATATGATGTGGGCGTTTAGATAATTAGAAAAAAATGGAAACAAAATATTTAGTGCTAAAAAATGCAGTAACTGTTATAGCTGTCACACGTCACTTGCATATAATTAGAAACGAAACTAAAACAAAATCTATTTAAAAAAGTATACATACATATTTTTGCCTAATAATAAATAACAAACTGACACCAAACAAAATATATCTTTCAACAATACCCATATTTTTTTGAAAGAAGCAATTTTCCAAAAGGTCTTTATACTTTATTTTACACAAGCGGCTACTTTTTTTTATCTTCAGATTTATTTTTTTCTTAAAAAAACCGCCTCTGGTAAAATACCTGATGAAAAGTAGAGGGAGTTTTGTAAAAAAAAGAACTGCCTTGAATCATGATTGGTTGGTTTATGTTAAAGTTTACCTTCGGTGATTAGCCAATCGGATTCATCCTCTTCGTAGCCAACAGGTGCTATAATTCTCCGTTGCTTTGCCCGCCTTACATCCCCCGTCCATAACTCATTTGAATCTGTTGACCTTTTCGCCTGCAGTTGAAATCCTTGCTTCAAAACCTCCTTAAGTAATATTCAAGTAAAAACAAACCTCTACTGTAATTTATCACATACAATGTATAGTAGTGCATTAAAAAAAAATAGGATAATTTTTATAAATGAAGTATTGGATCAGAGAAAAAAAATAATGCTTCTAAACCTAATATTTACTTATAAAATTATTATATTATTATAATTTTTTAAAGTTCAAACTGCTATTAATTAAATTAAAATATGCAATTTTTAAAACAAAATCAATAATGCTCTGCTTTATAAATTTAATTAATAACCTTTTTTTTATCAAAAAATATCTAATATTCAATTAATGAGATATTACTTCTGATATTAAAATTAAATTTAAAACTACATTACTAATGGGAATAATTGAATAGCAAATAATTATTTTATTAATAGTTGATAAAGCTGTCATAAGATAAGTTCTAGGTCTTGTGGTGGTGACCGCGTCATGCTCATGAGTGTTTTCCGACGTTTCGCCTCTAAGTCTAAGTTGTTCTTCTCTCAGAACAACATGTACAACCCTGAAGATGCCTACAGCATAGGAAGCGAAACGTCAAATCACATCAAATATGACGCGGTCACCACCGTAAGACCTAGAACATAATGATGACAGCTTTATCAACTATTACTAAAATAATTATTTGTTATTCCCATTAGTAATTTAGTTTTAAATTAAATGCAGTTATTTTTAGCTGTTATTGTACCCTATTTATCTTCTCTCAAAACTTCAAGTAATTATAATATAATACATATATAACTACTAGTTATTAATTTCTGTGCAATTAAGAAAACAAATAAATGTATAACTTTATATTTTTTACGAACAGGCAAATTCGGTAAAATGACGCAAGCAGGTACAAAACCGATAATAGAAATCGAATCAGATTCGTTAAAGCGCGAACAATCATATAAAAAAATCTTTTAAATAGCACCCCTTTACTTAAAAAAGATCATTAAAAAAAAAAAAAATCGACTAAATTTACCAAAGTAAATTTTAATTATTTTTAACAGCTACAATAAACGTCGAAGAAAAATAAGAAAATAAATAACTTTTAATTACAAACTGCGTAGAAAACATGGTAACCTCAAAAAAACTGGACTGTTTAAACTGGGCTATATTGCCACAAGATATGATTAAAGCTATAAGATTTAAAGTAGGTTCTCCTTCTGTATAAAACCTTCAAACTACAAATTATAAAAGCAAGAATAAAGTACTAAAAGAGGAATAATGTTTTGGATGAGGAGATCACGTAGCAACAGACCCCATCTGAATCAACTTGGAGCAACCGTGGGGTCAAAGTAAGTAGTTCTGCGTGATGCCACCGTACCGCCGTCCAGCGCTACCATCGACTCAACCTTCTTTCTCAAACAACGAAAGACCGAATATGCTTCTTTTTCTCACTCATTCGTTTTCCTTCTTAACAAGTTTTATATTAATCTTTCATTATTACGTCAAAAGGCGTTAGAGCTACAAGGATTTGAAACAATTTATTACTTATTATAGGTTTCCGAAGAAGTAATTAATAATAAAAAAAAAAAACTTATAGGTTTCTTCATAAATCAAAGCTCTAACAGTAATAATTTAGTAGCTAACATACAACGAAGCTCATAGATAAACACTGGCCCACACCTAAATATTTCTCACCAGCTCTACATTTTTAACACTTCTTCTAACAAGAACCTCAGCTTTATGATACTTAAATAATTTACCTTATGATGACCTTTGGAGACAAATGTCCCTGGGAATGATAGGTTGCTAGTTACTGCTACTTGTAATTCGTTGAAACATACCTGCAACAGTCAAGAAAATAAAAATCAGATATAAAAATTATATGTTTATTTTGCAATAAGAGAGAAAACAACAAATTTTGTTAGAACTAATGTAGTTTTGAGCAACCTATTATACCTTGCACAGTGATGAAATCAAGCAGTTTCATTCAATATTAAAATTAAATTTGCTGAAACAATATCTTAACTTTTTTTTCTTTGAATGAAAATCTTTTTTTTTATTATCACATTAAAATTAACGTCAGAATACTATTCTAAGAATGACAGTTAAATTATTGTCGGCAAATTAAAATGAACATACAATAGCACTGCGCTTTTATTATATTATTCGGAGATATGCATACTTCTTTGAAATATTTAGATATATTGAATACTGTTAATTTTTTCTTCATTCACTACATAAGTCGCGAAACCCTAAAAAGGATCGCTAGGGTTTCGGAAAACCTGGGATAGCAATAACTGCTATAAGCAATGACTGAAAGCAAACATATTTTCAATTATACATTGAAAAAGGAACATTTTTTCGAAACGCAGATAAAAGAAGAACTCTAAATTTTACACTTGACTGATCATAGATTTTCTCAATATTTAGTTAATTCGCGATCAATAATTATATTTTAGTTTCTTACTTAAGTATCTTATCTAGTGGATTTAAAAAAAAAAAGTTTGAAACCTTAAAATATGCATTAGAAGATATTTCTTATTTTTGTAATACTCATCCACTGTTATAGTTATATAAAAGTTGTCACCATCAGTAACATCATCAAAAGATAGTCTTATATTATTACCATAAACATAAAAAAAAAGCTTATAAATCTCCTACTTCTGTTATCTATCAGGTTTAGAACAGATTTTAATAAAATAAAATATAAATATAAAACTAAAAATAGCTTTTTATAGTACTCAAAATTTTGACAGTTAAAGAAGTTATGTAGTATATAAAATATGCTATAAAAATATATATGACTCATTTATGTGATAGTAAATATAATATTTTTAAAAAAGCAAAATATTTGCATATAAATAAGTTATAAAAATAGTAATCAATACCTCATTTAGGGCAATAATAATAAAACTATTAAAGAAATTGATACATGTTAACTATTTTTTAAAAAAAAAATTAAATTATAACAGATATTAAATTTAAATTATTATTTACATTTCACTGAAACATCTTGCTTTAAAACTAAAGAAAGAGGTCTGTCTGTCTTTTCAGGAGTCTGATGTAACCCGAGATAGCAGGATATAACTATAAAACTTAAGATGCGATGGTTGTTTAGAGAAAATCAGACCAATTAGTTATTTAAAAGTCTTTGGGTTAGTCCAAAGTGTCGAAAAGTTAGAAAGTCCATTGAAAAAAAAAAAAAAAAAAAAAAAAATAGAGCCCCATATCTATGTCATTCGGAAATATCTTTTAAAAAGTTGTCCTTTTGAATTATATTCTCTCAAAGAAGCGTTTTTTTATATGAATAAAAAAATAAAGAGCCACTATAATGTAATTTAAATATTTTCGATAACTAAACAATTTATTTGTATTTCGAAAAATCCGGAATGTTATAGGAAAAAAAATGTTATCAGGACATTTATTTATTAAAAAACAATATAAGTTTTTTTTAAAAGAATTCGGATTAAAAAATAAAATTAAGTGTTTAGAGATTATAGTCTATCTAGAGTTATGTTTAAAATGTTTATTTATGTACAAATAAATAAAATAAATGCATGCTAGTCCCTTTTATTTTCATTCATATATTTTTTTAAATTTATATTCGTTTAACATCAAGACAAAAAACAAACAAGAACCACTCAGAACTCAGAACATAAATATGGTATTAGTGCTGCACAAAATGTATGTTCTTTCCTAAAATCACATTTATCTCTTATAAGTATGTAAAAAGTACAAATAGAAGTAACATCATAACAGAGATGAAGAGACGTAAAGTAGTATATTGTATGAAACTTTTAATGAAATGGTGAATAAATGGTTCAATGAAATGGAGAATGAATTGTTCAATGAAATGGTGAATGAATGGTTCAATGAAATGATGAATAAATGGTGTCAATGAAATGGTGAATGAATGGTTCAATGAAATGATGAATAAATGGTGGTATGGTTCAATGAAATGGTGAATGATTGCTTCAATAAAATGGTGATTGAATGGTTCAATGAAATGGTGAATGAATGGTTCAATGAAATGGTAAATGAATGGTTCAATGAAATGGTGAATGAATGGTTCAATGAAATAGACTTATAATTGAAGTTAAATAATAGAAAAAGCTGCTTTTTATGAGAAGTATCAAGATGTGACTTATTCATTTACTAAAAAGTGGAAGACCAAACTTAAACAAAAATGTTCGGTAAAATTATAATAGGGGAAAGAAAAGAAAACAACAACAATGAAGAATTAAAGCACAAAATAAAACCTATTCAATCACCAATCGTGACATTTTCATAATAAAAAAAAACAACATTGTCCGGTGCGTCAGTTGTGTACCGTTAGGTGAGTAGATGCGTAGGTCTCATTGAAAACTAAGACTAAACCAGAGAACATTAGAGACAGTTCCTGAGATGCATTATTAATGTTTTTCTAGTGGGATCTCCCAACCGCCTACGAACTCTAGCGAGCAAAGAAATGAACTAATTATTTAGCACCCTTACGAACAATATTGTGATTCACACTTTGGCCGACAATAAATAAACAATATTTTTTATGTGTACATTAGGTTCATACATGTTTTTTTAATTCTTTTGTTAACACCTGTTTATAATGATTTTTTTTTTTAATGTGAAAAATATTAAATTATTTTTTTATAAAAGAGTTAGTTGTATGGTGTTTTTAATGATATGTATCGTTACACTACGAGAAGAATCAACTTGATATATCATAATGGTAGAAATAAATTATAAATATAATATATTACGGATGAATGGAAATGGAGATACCCCTATTCACTAAATCATGTCATATAAGTAACGTCTAAGTTAATCATAGAGTGAGATTTTACTGTGACGTCTTAATAGACTTAAAATTATCAGTTAAACATGTAAATGTTTTGTTTATAATAAACAATTACAGGTAACTACAGCCGACAGCTAAAATAAAATCAATTTTCTTGCTTAATAAAGGACCTTCTAAGAAAAAATAATACATTGGTTTAACAATGAGACCATAGGTGTTGAAGATTAATAAAGAAATACTTCATTTAAATAATTATATTGTAACATTCAAGATTAATTATTATATGAGACTGGAATAAGGGAAGATTAAAAAGTGCTTAAGATAGTTCTTCAGAAAAGTCGTTAAGATAGTTCTTAATAGTAGGATGATCATGATCATAAAAGGTGATCCAAATAGAGTAAAAGAATTTTTTTTATTGTTGAGGGCAAGATAAAAATTCCTTCTAAAAATATAATGACCATTAATACTTCCTAAAGGAATAGATTGTTACTCCCCTTATAATCGTCCCCAATGAATCGCGGACGGTGCAGGGCGAGGGACGCCCTTTATGGGGACTCTTCCCCCACTCTTTGATGTGGGTTCGATCCGTGTCATGATGATGTAATTGGTATCTATGGTTCGAGGACGGAGCAGGGCGAGGGACACCCTTTATGGGGACTCTTCCCCCGCTCTTTGATGTGGGTCCGATCCGTGTCATGATGATGTAATTGGTATCTATGGTTCGAGGACGGAGCAGGGCGAGGGACACCCTTTATGGGGACTCTTCCCCCGCTCTTTGATGTGGGTCCGATCCGTGTCATGATGATGTAATTGGTATCTATGGTTCGAGGACGGAGCAGGGCGAGGGACACCCTTTATGGGGACTCTTCCCCCGCTCTTTGATGTGGGTCCGATCCGTGTCATGATGATGTAATTGGTATCTATGGTTCGAGGACGGAGCAGGGCGAGGGACACTCTATATGAGGACTCTTCCTCCACGCTTTGACGCTCGCTTATATAGCTTACTAATGACCACACCATACTCGCTTCGGCGGTACTATGTACAATGTGAGATGTGTGAAGTAACTGGAACTCTCCACCACGGGGCGTACAAAGGGCCTAAGTGATGGCCTAATTGCAAGGTTCGAACAAGTGGTTCGTCGTACCCGTTCTAGTAGGAAGTACTAAACTACTACTACTACTACTCCCCTTATAAATAAAACAGAGGGGAGTAACAACCTAAAGAAGATGCACTGAATGTTCTTCTTTAGACTGTTACTTCCCTTATAAAAACAGAAGTGTGATAGTCCTCTGTCCAAAACCACATTGGAAAAAAACATCCCTTTGTCTTAATAGCTATTTAGTCTGTGTTAAAGTAATTTACATTTTAAAAAATTATAGGGGAGTAACAATCTAAAGTAGTACCATTAGAGGTGGAAAAGAACGTTCTATGAACAGAGTGGTACTATCATTTTTTTTTTAATCAGATAAAGAACATTTACAGCTTTATGTTGATGTCAATACTTTCTATTAGTTTTATGGTTTATTAAATAAAATGTTAAGCTCTCAAATCACTAAGGATCCACATTATTCCATTGGGAATTCTAGAATTGCGGATAAAGAGACAATCAAAAAGCAATTTTGATATGGATGCAATAAAAGGAAATAAGAAGATTACTGGAATAAGTCATTTATAAATCTATTACAACAAATATAATCACTAATGTGATTAAGACATCATTTACAATGATATGCTATCATATTAGGTTACTGGCATTTGTTACTTCTTTTGATTGTTACTCTCCTGTGATTTTGATATAAGTAAATTTGACTGAATTACAATTAAGATAAAGGAATGTTTAGTTTAATATACTTAAGGGCAAAGGAATATCACATTTCTCTTTTATAAGGGGAGTAACAGTCTAAAGAAGAACATTTCGTACACCTTTTTTAGATTGTTACTACCCTCTGTTTTTTTTTAGAAGGAGAGTAACAATCTAAAGAAGTATTTAAAAGAATCTAACATGAGTATTTAAAAAAACTTTTACCTACTACATCAAATATTACTATTAAAAAAATTATCATTCCGTAGACTCTTTCAGAAAACTCAAAAATAATAGCCACTTTCATGTTTCCAACCATTCTAAATGATGTAAATCAAAATGTCACAGACTTTAACACCTCTTGATTAGTGTTACTAATGACACTGGACCTCCACTAACGTCGTTCTTTTGTATTCCAAAAAAAATTAATTAAATATTAAATAATGAATTGAGATATAAATTCTCAAAACACAAAAGTTAAATTTGATTTATAAATTAATAAATCAAATCAATATTTGATTTAAATAATTTTCAACTCGTAATTTCTGTCTCTAATCCTCGTGTTATTCCTTCGGATTTAAAACTTTAACAGAAAAAAAAAACAGATTTAAACACTAAAAATAACAATTTAACAAAAAAAAATTAAAATATAAATCTTAAGATTACAGACATACTTACAGAGGGATCTGCCATTTTACTTTTTATTTATTCATTTTTTCACGTATATTATTTATTATTATATTATTTTATTTTTTTTGTCGAAAATAAATAACATCTAATATTAATCCTACGTTATAAATGTCCTAAAGGGGGATTTCGAAAAAGAAATAATAAAAAAGTTTTTGTAGACAAGGCTGATCCCTTTTGTAATGTTCTAATAGGACATTTAAATTCATTTTCCGATAAATTAATCATTTATTTAATTTATGTTCATTCATATTATATAAATATATATATTCTTAAGGATTACATCCGGCTTAATTTTTTTAAATATTATTTTTTACCAAATCTCGCATCAAAATTTTCAACTGTAATTCATAAACAGATTAAGTGATAATCCTTTTTATATTTTACGTCAAATTCATATTAAAAAAATATAAATATATTGCAACAACTCTGTTTATCCTTTATTTTTCCAATAAATAAGATAATAAATATTAGAAATTAATTTATCAACATCAGTAAAATTATTTATTTACCCTTTTTATTNATATATATATAGCAATGTGTGTTAACAAAATATACATAAAAATAAAAATTCGAGACCTTATGGCGATGAGACGTTTTTTATGTTCGTGTGATTTTATTGAATTTGATTTTTTGAGTATACTGTAATATTGAATAATAATTTTTAATACCGCCATCTAAATTTGTAAGTGCCAGACCATTTAACTAAATATATTCAAAAAATCAATATCATAAATATAATATTCAAACATGTATTTATATACATATATCTATAGTAATTTTGGAAAGGATGAATTCTTTTTCTTCCGAAGACTCAAAGGATTAGTAATTTTATTGCATTTTTTCGTCCGTGTGAAGCGTTAAAAAAATAATAAAAATAAACATCCATAAATAAAATTACCATGTAATAACAATAAATAAAAAAGAGGACATATGTCACTTCTGAAATCGAACTTAAAAGTTTCTTTGGAATTTGTACTTATGTAAAAATCCGTCCTAATAGAAATCCTTGACAAAACAAGCGATGTAATAGGGTGTGTTCAACAAGTCTGTAAATAAATTATGAAAGGTCGATAGAAGATGTCACCAGGATTTGTAAAAATGAAAGGTTATTGGAACAGACAACTACTTTGTAAGATGGTAATGGAGTTAATGGTATAAACAGGATAAAGTGACGTCAGGTATAAGGATTCAGATGAAAAATTATGATCATCGATAATAAAAAGATATAAGAAGAAGATATGGCTTAAGACAAACTTCTTAGAGCCCTTGAACACATCTCACAAATGATATAACTTAGAAGATGAAAATCTAATCACAAATTCTGTATTTTTAGCAGGGAATATTAAAATCATTTCTTGAAGATGATATGGTTTAGGTAAAACTTCTTAAGGACACATCTCTCAAGTGATATAACTTAGAAGGTGAAAATCTAATAAGAAATCCCTGAATTTTTAGCAGCAAATATTAAAAACATTCCTTGAAGATGATACGGTTTAGGTAAAACTTCTTAGGGTCCTTAAGCACATGTCTCAAGTGATATAACTTAGAAGGTGAAAATCTAATCACAAATCCCTGCATTTTCAGCAGCTAATGTTCAAATCATTCCTTGAAGATGGTTTAGGTAAAACTTCTTAGAGTCCTTGAACACATCTTTCAAGTGATATAACTTAGAAGGTGAAAAATCACAATTAAAAATCACAAATCCCTGCAATTTCAGCAAGGAATGTTAAAAATTTGCAGGTTAAAATCATTCCTCCATCGTACCTCAGTGGTTAGAGTACTGCACCGTGAATACGAAGGTCTCTAAGGTTCTATCCTCGGAGGCAGGATACATTTTTATCTGTCTTTCTCCCTCCATTCTTATAATTTATAATAATAAGATAAGAAATTGAACTAATCATGTTTAGGGTGCTGTATATCTATAAGCTCTATTCACCAAATTTTATTTGAAATTAATTTTTTAACAAATATTGGAACTTCTTCAAGGTAAGACATGAACGTAATCAAGACGTCACGAACTCACGGTTCTAGAGGAAGAAACTTAATACGCAAAGCATCAAGGTGTAATAAAAGACGAAGAGAGAGATTTAGCATGTTCCGTAAGAAATAACTCTTTTTAATGGATATTCTTTTTACTTCATGTTCCGAATAGTTTTCTTCTATATCTCAAAACGAAAGGATTGATACTTTCCACCTATTGACACACAATATTACACACATAGTTGGTTTCAGTAAAGTGAACTACTCAATGTAGACTACTCTAAGATAATAAGTAAAATGACTAAAATAAGATACAAAGTAAGAAACTAAGATATAAGTATCGACTGCGTACGAAATAAATATTGAGAAAATCTATGATCACTCAGAAGTCAAATTAAGAATTCTGCTTTTACATAAATGTTCCTTTATCAAAGGTATAAAAAAAACAAGATAATATTAGCAGAAAAATTAAAATATATTTTGAGTCATCTACTGATAACCTACTAGTTAACATTGCACTCCAATGTCAAAAGAGTACAGTTTAAGAGGTTAATAAATAATTAAAATTTATAATAAAAAAAAAAAAAATTAAACCCAAATATCTAAAACAAAATGTTTAAAGTACGTCATCGAAATAAATTATTTCGTATATTTGAACAATTGTTAATTTGATTGCTACTTTTGGAACTCTCAATGGAAATAAATTTTCTACATATTAAACAAAGTGCATAAAAGGAGTCAGGTTAAAATGTTAAACCTTTTTTTTTACAAAAAAATTAATATATTCATAATTTTTTACTCATTCGATCCTTTTTACTTGTAAAATTGCATTTTGCATTAATATAGAAAGATGGGATATCTGATTTTTTTTTTTATTTATTCTCGAGGTCGTATTGTAAGTTTTGAATGCCTGAAGAAGGTAGGTTGTTTGTTCCGAAAGGTCAGGTCTCTTTTTTATTCTCTTGTAAGAGTGTGCGATGCTTTTTTTTTATTCTTACACATCTGTTTCCATATATAGGGAGGTATTTTTTTTTTAACCAGACCAACGCCCAATTTTTCACCTTAACAATGAATACAATAATCTTGAAAGATCTTTTTTTTTCAAAAGATCCTTTAAAAAAAAAAACCACAATGGTGCAATCCTTCGTAGACATCGAAAGATCTTAACAGGTACTCATTTTATAAGAAGATAATCTTTGTGATACATCTTTTCAGATGATCGTATCACGATGCACCCACCTTATATTTTTCGTATCCAAAAAAAATATATGAACTATCAATATAATTTTTGATCAAAGCGATTAGATAAGATTAGATCGAAACCGTATGAAATATTGCCTACTTGTTTGAAAAAGTAGTCGTATATCTAAACAGAAAAAATGAGCAAGCATACGTTAATTAATTGCATATAGTTTCGTATAGCAGATCACAATACAATGGGTAATAAACAATAAAATATATTTTTTACATTTAAGTTTTAAGTATGTATTTGAGAGTTAAATTAAATACATTCTTATTCAAATTTACATTTTGTGGAGTACACTAAATGTTGCAGGCAGATTAAAGTATTAATAAGTTCTTGAGGAACTATTCCTGTATATTTGATGAACAGAAATTGTCCGGAAATTGTATGTACGTTTATCACAAGGTTTTGTACGGTGAATACATAGAAGGAGTTCACTGCTAAATAACCAGAAATGTCGTTATTATAATAACACAATTTTTAAAACCATAAAGTGTATATACAAATACAATTTCTGAAAACAAATTGAGAAATTTGGATCAGTTCTATTTTATTTCTTAATCTTAAGAAATAAGAATTCAAATTTCGGAAGAAGCAACTAATTCAAAATGATTATGAGTTTTTGGATTTTGGGGAGTAAGAAATTGTGATCATAACGTAAAGGATACCGCACAAATAAAATTTCGCTTTTTTTTTAAAGCCTTTAAGTCTAGCAAAGGAAAGGCATAGAAGAAAAAGTCTTTCCACGTAAAATAATGTATTTATACTCAAAGCAGCTTTCAGCCATAATCAAAGAAGCCTTTTAAATAGTCGAGCAAAGGAAAGGTAGAAGGAAAAACCTCTCCACGTAAAAAAATATGTATTTATTATCAAAGCAGTTTTTGGTCATCATCAGTGCCGAAGAAGAAAAAAAAGTGAATTAAACAGAAGAGCCCAAAGGAGTGAGTCATAAAAAGGTAGACACTGGCACAAGACTTCTTCAAGCTTCTAAAGAGACCGAAAGCTGCTTTTATAATAAATACATAATATTTCGTGGAAAGAATTTTCCTTTTTACCTTTCCTTTGCTGGCCTATTTAAAAGGCTTCTTTGATGATGGCTGAAAGCTGCTTTGAGTATAAATACATAATTTTACGTGGAGAGATTTTTCCTTCTACCTTTCCTTTGCTAGACTATTTAAAAAGCTTATTTAAAGGCTTAATGATGACCTCCATAAACAATCAGCATCCTACTTTTGTCTAAAGCTGTGCAAACAACCGAAATACTTTAAATTAAATAATATTTTATTCACAAGATTTGAATTATTTTGATCATATAAAATTAATAAAAGCTTTCTTGTTCTAAATATTGATAATATATTAATTCACCAATACAAATAAAAATAATTTTTTAATCCTTGTAAGTTGGAAAAATAAAATAAAAATATTAAAAAAATTAAATAATTTTAGACACCCTCAACAGAAATAAAAATTGACATTTAAATAAAAGAACATAAAAATTTGTTTTCAAGAAATCGTAACTTCAATAGAATAAATATGTTCTGCTCGTTAATGTCACTTTATTTCATCATTGCATTTATTGTTCAGTATACTTCGACATAAACTTAATTCCAGGCACCTAAAACTGTCTTCAATATATTTTTTTTGGCAGTCCTTATAATTATATATCAAATATAAGAAATTCCAATGATGAAAAAGACACGTTGAAATGCAATATATTTACAACAAAAAAATAAATAAATCCATAAATAGTAAAGCGGTGATAATAATGTTATTCAAAATGTAATTTTTTTTTACCTTTTAACGGAATCAAGGTCGATGTAAAAATTATTTTTAAAATACGTGTATTTTGTACCCAAAAAGTGTTATTTTTTATTTTAATAACATACTTTTAAGTCACATTAAGCTTAAAATTTTAAATGTACTTACTCCACATCAGAGAAAAATATGTATTCAAAATGGATAAAATTTTATTCTAATTATTAAAAGAGTTAAACTTTTTAATGTTGAAATAAGATTAACTCTTATCATTATAAATTGAGAGTTAACTTTTTTAATGATATGTCTAAAGAGGATAAACTCTTAATTCTTAAACTCATTTAATCATTAAATTCTTCAAAAAGGATTAAATTTTACAGAGAAACATTAATAACTATTTTAAAAAAAANTACATTAATCATTTATAAAATGAGGAAGGAAAAAGAAAAATCATCTAATAATACCGACAGGACTTTTTTTGACTAAAAATTATAGATTTTTTTTTAAATTTATCGAAAAGAAGTACATTAAAACAATTATAGGTTTCGGTTTATAATATATATATTTTTTTTTTTTTAATAGTTCAACTCTAAATTTATATAATTAACATATTACAGAACAATATATTGTTTGAAGTAATCACCAAAAAATGTCATTTAATTGTTTTCCCTTATTTTATTTTAAGAATTATTTCGGATTCTAAGCTTACCAAATATAACGGAATGATCACGTATTGTCATTCTGAAGAACGACATCCTTCATGTCTTCGAATTCCTAGACAGAAATCCGTTTCGGACATCAGGTGGCATATTTGGTCTCGTGTCCGTCTGTCTGTTACTCTGTGCGGCATTTATGCAAACCATATCTTAAATCTAAGTCCGATTTCAATGAAATATGAAAGATAGGTCATATTTAACCCACTGTTTCATATTAATTTCAACATCATTTGCATTCTGCAAGCACGCAAACTTATTTATTGTTTATATATTACTAGCCGTTATGCCCGTGGCAACGGGCAGAATAAATATGGTTAAAAAAGAGCTAGTTATAATTTAAATAGTAAGTTTTACGCTCGTAGCCCCAGTGCAAGGGCGTGGCTCAGTGGTAGAGGACGCGCCTCACGTGTTGGAGGTCACTGGTTCAATTCCAGCTTATGGCGCATCAATTTTTAACGTTATAAATCATTTAGAGGAGAGTCGTCGCCGTAGCCGTCGGGAATCTACTCGATTATATAAAAGACATATCCCACATGAATTTTACCATCAGCACATACGAAGTGTAACCCCACTATAGGTACCTATTGAAAGAGGTCCAAATTACCACACTTTTAATCCCTATCAGACACACTATGTGACACAATAATTATCAGAATATTAAAAATATTTTATGTATCAATAATTTATTTATTACATTTAAACTATAAAATATACATCTTTATTTTTTATTTTTTTAAAAATATAGTATATCTTATAATATAGGGCAGTTTATTAATATGCATATAATAATAAGCAGTTGCAAACAGTTACCACTATTTTTTTTTATAAATGTCAATTTAAAATTTATTGCTATTTACCTAGATAAATCGATTGAAAAAAAATTATATTAAAGAAGTATATATAGGTTTATAATTGAAATAATCTTATTTATAGTTATATTTTTCATTATTTAAATTGCGTTATATGCAATAAATAAACACATTCATTTTTTAAGTTATTAAGAATATATATTTTTATTTATTTCTGGGTATTTAAGTGCATAACAGTACAGGTTCGTTGTCTAAAATAAATAAATAATGCATTAAAAAAATTAATACAAAGTAACTGAATAAGTAAATAATGTCGAAAACGTGGTATTTTACTTTTATTTATAACTAGTTTACGTGTGAAATCCTAATTTTATTCATGTGCTAATGTGTAAAATTGTGTGATACAGATGTTAGAGTTCAATAAGTGTTTAAATAAGTGTTATTTAAAACAAGTTTACATATCAATTCCATATTTTAATATGGAATTGATCAACAATTTTAATGTAACATAAGATCTGCCATTTATATTGATAATCTAAATTTTATTAATATTCAGTACATAGATATTGGGTAATTTTAACATTAAGGAATTTTGTACGCGGTCTATTATATTACGTTTAACCTATCAAAAAGTAAAATAGAGCAAATACAAGATTATCTAGTTTCAATAATAATAACAAGTAGACCACTATAATATGTAGGTATATTTGGAAAAAAAGTATAAATAAGATATGTTAGTAGATGGATTTTTTCATAATTATATATATATGTATATATATATATATATATTCAGCATCCTAC
>KZ651520.1:61952-72223 GCA_001010745.2 Gerris buenoi
AGGTATACATTACAAGTTTTTAAAAAAGAACATTTTTAGACGTACCGTACATTCATTTTAGTTATTTATCTGTTTTGTTCTTGTATAATATTTTGCCACGTTAATTTCTTTTTTAATTGTTAACTTACTTGTTTTTTTGTTTATCAATTTAATTGTTATATAAGTTTTTGCTTAACTCAAAATTTCTGTTTGTTTTTAGGTACTGATGATTGGGTTTTGAAGGCTGAAAGCTGGTTTGAAATTAAAGTTTCTTTCAATTTACGTGGAGGGACAGTTTGTGTTATTCTTTTAAGATTACCTCTTATATCTAACATATTTTTTTATTTACATACATTATCGATAAGCACAAATACTTTTAGCATTCATTAGACAAATAAAATATTAAGGGTACTTTTTTAACACTGTAATTAATTAAGGTAAATAATTAAATAAATAATTGAGCTAGAGTTAATTGTGTTGACCTATGAAAACATATAATTATAAATAAATAAACGGTCAAAGTAACTAAAAGGGGGTTTGTAATTTGCTTATATTTATATGTTCGTGTCAACATCTGTAACGATCATTTAAATTGTACTATTTATCCCTGTTTATTGGCACTGAAAATGTCTACTATAGCAGTGTAATTATTTACTGTAAAGTAAAGTTACAATTAACGAAGAAATATTCTTTTAAGTTTCTTTGCAATATTTTATTATAGTAGGGAAATTTATTCCATGAATTAATCTAAAACGAAGTGATTTAAATGATAAATGTTCCATAGTGATTCGGATTAATACTCTACCTCAGTATCTTCTATGTTGGTGGATAATTATAGATATTAAGTACGCATACATGCATAATAAATATAAAAGAATCGTTGTAATTTGTTATAGTAATACAAATAGGTTGTAACGGTAAAATAAATATAATTGTCTATTTTCTTAAGGAAATCTATACGAAAGTTAAATTAATTCTGTGATAATCTTTAGCTAAGATGATAAGAATGACCTTAAAGAAGATTAACAATCGGCTCGAACGAGATGGAAAGGAAATATAGTTGATCTAATTATGCAAAAGTGAAAGATTCAGACTAGTAGAGTGCTTGGGAAGGAAGCGTGCAACTGTTTTCTTGAACGATGCTTTCCTAAGCCGGTTTTCTCTTATCACAGCTTTGAAAGTTCTCGTTGTCGCCAAGTCGACGCCTCTGAATAGTTAATGTGTTTTGCTCCAGACTCGGACTTCTCCGCATCATAAATCACTTCAACCCGCCACGAAGATCCTACCAGAGGGGAAATTTCTTTTTAATTGATACGGTCAAGTTTAAAAGAGTCGAAAACAGTAGAAGTTCTTCGAGTGGGTAACGCCTTAAAGATGCGGAATCTTTCCGACCTAATCAACTCTTATAGACTGTTTTCACTCATCCATCAATTGTTGTGGATCGTTATGAACGGCCCGAAGGACGGGCCAGGCCGTGATGTTACTCCCCGACGTTGGAAAGTGACCCTCGGACGTCTATTTTTTCAATCTCACACAAACTCCCCGCATCCTCGCTCAGCTATTATACCGTATCCTTTTTGGCCTGAAGGAAGAGATCTGGCGAAATCAATCGAATCGAGTTCTCTTTACACTCCTGGAGACCCCCATTCATCACCATCACCTTTAATAAAAAAAAAAGCCCGAATCAAAAGCGCAATCCGAGCTTTAGACTCTAAAGATCCCCCTCGCGGCAATAAGGCCACGCATCGTTCTCCCCGACAACCACAATCATGTTGACTCATATATCGCCCCGGCAATCCACGATGATTCTCCTCGCAAAGGTTAAAGATTCAATAAAAGTAATATCGATCTATGCCTCTTTCGAAATAATCGATTAATTTCGTTGTTTACATAATTCATTCTGGTTCATTTATCACAGACTTCCAATGCATAAAGAGCACATACGCTTTGTGCTAGGGGCGACAAGTAAATTTTATAAGAACATATTACCATAAACAATAATGTACTTTAATTTCATTAGAAAAAATTGTTTATGCTAAGTATTATTCTAATATTAATGGCTTGTACCTTATTGCATACAAATTATAAAATTTAAATATTAAGTTAATAGTGTCCATCAATGTATAATAGCTCCAAAACATATTAAAACTTGTTACTACTTGAAACTTATTGCAACTTGTTAAAAGTAAACATAACTTTTTTAATTATACATTTTATTCTTACGTTAATGCATTCTGTATTAGTGTTCCAAAAAAAATATATTTTTTTAAAACCATACCTCTAAATGGTAGAATAAACTCATACTTTAATATTCAATATAATTATATCTTTATTTTAGTAATGACGAGAACCACTTAAAGTCCCTTCATCAAATCAAATTCAAATGTTATAGTGTACGATCATAAATCAGTTGGCTCTTAGAATGTATCTATGTTTAATCCTTTGTTAATAAGAAAGAACATTAAAGTAATCAGCACTATTTCTAATTAGTGCTGATTACTTTAATTTTCTATCTTAATAATAAAGGATTAAGCATAGATACTTATTGTCGGAGTTAACATAGATACTTATGGAGAGCTGACTTAGTATAAACAAATAAATATGTAAAAATGTAGGATTAAATAATTCACAAGTATTACACACATTATTTGTTTATATTATGTTATTCTCGCATATTTTTTTGTTGGTTTTTTTTTTACACCTACATAAGTGACGCTAAAAAGGAAATGAAATGTGAGAAATATCTTTAAGTGTGAGCAGGTATACATTACAAGTATAATTTATTGGTTTTGGTATTTCATAAAAACTGTTTACTATTCCTTAAACGTTTTTTTTCCAAAGTATCCACATCCAATCAATAAATCATTTAAGGAAAAAAAAATTGAAAAAAAAAGAATTCCTTATTGAATTATCAAAAACCTTTTCTTACGGACTCATCAAAATTAAAATTATGTTTTGAGAAGGGTAAAAAGAAAAAGTCTTTTGTCTTTTTTTAAAGAAATAACTTTTTAAAATATTTTAATGTTGAAAGATGACGAAAATAATAGTTTCAAACGTAAAATTAATTAATATTCACTATTGTCTTGCTTTTTTGAATGGATTCGTAGCTATTTCACGCTTAATACGATGCTGAAGGATGATCTTCAATGTTTTTAGCTTGTACGGACTTTTAAAAGAAAGGATGGACCTTTTACCATCAATGTACCTGTGGACGGGTCAACTCGGAGTCAACTAAGAGCCCGATTTTTCTTTTTTTGTATTATTAAAAAAAGGACAAAAAAAGAACAATAGGGTTTATTTGTACCTGTATAGACAATATTCTATATAAAGGAGGATTTTTTTTTAAGACTTAACTATGTGTTAGAGGACTTTTGTCTTAAAAAAAAGATCCTTTAAATGTCCTTTTGTTTTCTTTTGGGAAAGTTTAGGAAAGTCTATATAAATATGTCTATCTTAGATAAAATCTTGATAACCATTTGGCCAATATATAAATATATTAAAAGAAGGATAAAAGTTACAAAATGTTGATTAATAAAATGTATACAAAATGTGTAAATATAAGTGTTATATTATATATGTTACTCTTTAGAAGTACGTATTATATTTTTTATCCTGCTCAAAGGACCAATTTTTTGGTTCTTACCTTCTTTTAAAAGTTAATTATGCATAGAAATTTCCATTAACCTTATTGTTGTGACAGCACATTTAAAAAAAAACTAAATATATTAAAATGTACATTTGAAATATTTATATCGAGATATTCATAGAAAATATACTAATGTTAATCAGATAAGTAAATTTTGTACTTGCATAAAAATAGAGATAATTCTACTGAAAAATGTGCATATATAACAAAGTAATAAACTATGAAAATATAGTTAACTATAATATGTAACTCTCTGTACTCTGTTATAAACTGTCACGCATATATTTCAATATTATAAGTTTAAAATATATAGTACAACTATTAGCCTGCTTCAGCAGGGTTGCTGAACACACCACATTAAATAAATTCAAATCGAACAGTTAGTTAGTCTTATAGAATCTTAATAGTATATTAACTCCCAAATAATTAAATTTCACTGATGAAACACTTTATAACGTTATAATGGATATAAATAACGCCTTCGGGTATGATTTTTTTGGGGGCCAATAGAAATTGGCTTAGCTGTTTAGGCTCCACGCGTCTGCATAGACAAACTTTTTTTGGACTCAGGGTACCTCAAAACGTGTTAACCAATCAAAATTCAAAAATAGAATTTTCGCACTATTGCAATACTTTTTTTTTATAAATGCTAAGCATGTTATGAAGAAGTAAAATATCACTTCACGTCCTATTAAAGAAAGAAAATACTTTAGTTGAGGTTTTTAATGTTCATAAAATTATTAAAATATAGAGTACATACTAATTTGCACTAATTTAAAAATTTGCAAGTTTCAGTATTTTTTTTATTTTATATATGATTATTGTAAGAATTCCGTGCTTTTATGACTGTTATCTAAAGTAAATTTTCTGATGTAGCAAACATTTGTTTTAAGGACAACCATATAATAAAAATGTATTATTTTAAATCATTTATAAAATGAGCGAAACGAAGGTTAACGACAGATATATCCTATAATCTAAAATGAGAATAATATTACATACTATAACATCATTTTCCTTATTTACGTTTAAATTAAATGATTATAGGCAAAAGTGTAATTTTACAAAGATATGTCTGACTGTTTAAATAAAATATGTACACCTTGAGGAAATATATAAAAATTAACAAATTTATATTTAAACAATAAAATTAATATAATATGTACATATAGATTAATTGTAATTTGTTCACAACCATTCCGAAAACCTCACGTCGGATTTATATCCGGCCCAAAGGACCACTTATTAAATTTGGATGCAACATTAAAGATTACTAGTCTGTTTTAAATCAGTTTTGGAGTAGGTACCTCTAATATTGTTCACACCTGGTGTATAAGAAACTTAAAAACAATATTTTAAATTCATTAATATATTTGTGTTTTACAAATTTTAAATCATTTCGTAGTGTTTCTGCAGGCAAAAACTTTCGTAAACAAAAATTTAAATTAGAAGCTTTCGCAATTTGTGACTAAAAAAAAAAAAAAAAAATCAATAATACATTATAAGTTAACGATTAATATACCTCTTAAGTTATTTCTGATGATACGAAGCGTCGAACCAAATGAATATTGGACCACGATAATTAAAAAGACAATAACTTTATTTCTATTTGACTAATGTTGTCAATCCTTCGCAAAGACCATAATTATAACCTTAAAAAACATCTATATTAATTCTCTTGATCTTTTAATTTTTCGGAGAAACCGATTTAAATAATGCGGTGTGAAATCGACAACAAAAGATTTTCGAAGAATATTAAAAGAATGACACAATATTAGATATTTTTTAAAAAAAAGTCAAATGAATTGATTACTCATATGTAACATTTTGATAATCGTCTTTATTATCATAAAAGAATCTTTAAAAAAAATTAAATTACATTTTTTTGAATACATTAAAGTCAGAGGAAGGTACTATATCTGAGGATTCCATCTTAAGAAAACTAAAATGTTTTAAAAATGCATTGTTGTCTTATTCCATTCAATTGTCCGTTGACTATTATTATTTGTTGATGCAAGAGAACTTGAAACAAACATTTAAAATATGATCAAATACTTATCGAATATAATATAAAGAAATTAAAAATGCAAAAATAATAACCGCAAATATTTAAATACAGTTCTAATCATACTTAAAATTGTACGTTTCTAACATTTGTCAAAAAGACTTTATCAGTTTGATTGATCAAAATGTATCTTTTAATCTGTAGTTATGTCTGCAAGAGCTATTCAGCCTTGAATAAAAAAATGTTAAAAAAATCATTATTAGTTCATATTTCATATTTTTATATTATTAAAGGAGTTATTTCATTAGGTTGTTCATTCCTAGGCCATCATACCCAGTTAACCTTCTTTAAGACTATTAATGTTAAAAAAATTTATATATGTTAGTTTTTTTTAATATTCATATATAATAACAGTCATAATACTTCATGCATATGATTATAAAGTAAATTATTATATTTTATTACTCAGAATGCATTGGGGATAAACATAAAGGACTGCGATTGACCTTAAACATACAAGAAATGCAAATATTTTTCTATTAAAGGCTAGAAGAAAAGAATTGACCACATAAGTCCAAAGAAAAGAGGTGCATACATGTTTACTACAAATAATACCTGTTAATAGAAGGCTAAGCAGTAAAAATGACCACACAAATAGAAATAAAAGAGTATTAGAAAAGTAATATTGTAATTATTTCTAGACTATAATATTGCAGCGGGGGAACAGTCCCTCCATATCTAGATTAATTTGCAACTTGAGTTGAAAAAAATTTACTGGACGTGACATATGTATATATATATACTCAATTACATATAAAAGCTCGGCTTACTAGTTCAGGCACTACACGGTTAAACAGTAAAGCAGACGTCAGGCGTCAGGCCAATATATGATAAAACCATGCCAACCTACAAGTAAATAAAGAATAGTCTATCATTACTAATAGTGAACACTATATTGTCGACCTACAAGTAAATAAAGTAGTGACAAAGCCAACCTACAAATAAATAAAAAATAGTTGTTAATCTACCTGAAAAGAGCTTTAAATTATGTTACTTGCTATTTAGGTATTAAATTTTACTAACACGCATATTTTAGTCATAATGGTTTTTTGAAATGCCGGCAAAGAATGAAAATTTTGTAATAACAGTTCCATATTATTTTTCTATTCTTCAAGACCTTCAAAATGATGTGATTGTTTAGTTGTCTGCCATATTGGACGCCATCTTAAAAATAGTAAGTGTGAATATCCCAAAAACAGTACAGGTGCACAATGCTGAGATGCACCTGCATGCCGAATGTTATACAAAGAATTAAATTTTTAAACCAGTTAGCGCGAGACAAACNCATAAAGGACTGCGATTGACCTTAAACATACAAGAAATGCAAATATTTTTCTATTAAAGGCTAGAAGAAAAGAATTGACCACATAAGTCCAAAGAAAAGAGGTGCATATATGTTTACTACAAATAATACCTGTTAATAGAAGGCTAAGCAGTAAAAATGACCACACAAATAGAAATAAAAGAGTATTAGAAAAGTAATATTGTAATTATTTCTAGACTATAATATTGCAGCGGGGGAACAGTCCCTCCATATCTAGATTAATTTGCAACTTGAGTTGAAAAAAATTTACTGGACGTGACATATGTATATATATACTCAATTACATATAAAAGCTCGGCTTACTAGTTCAGGCACTACACGGTTAAACAGTAAAGCAGACGTCAGGCGTCAGGCCAATATATGATAAAACCATGCCAACCTACAAGTAAATAAAGAATATTTCAATCATTACTAATAGTGAACACTATATTGTCGACCTACAAGTAAATAAAGTAGTGACCATGCAAACCTAGAACTAAATAAAGAATAGTCTATTATTACTAATGGTAAACAGTATATTATCAACCTACAAGTAAATAAAGTAGTGAGCAAGCCAACCTACAAATAAATAAAAAATAGTTGTTAATCTACCTGAAAAAAGCTTTAAATTATGTTACCTGCTATTTAGGTATTAAATTTTATTAAAAGTCACATTTTAGCCATAATGGTTTTTTGAAATGCAAAAAAATGGAAATTTTGTAATAACAGTTCCATATTATTTTTCTAATCTTCAAGACCTTCAAAATTATGTGATTGTTTAGTTGTCTATTATAGTGGACTACATCTTGAAAATATTAAGTGTGAATATCCCAAAAAGAGTACAGGTGCACAATGCTGAGATGCACCTGTATGCCGAATGTCATACAAATCATTAATTTTTTACACCAGTTAGCGTTAGATTAACACAAAAACCCGAGTATATGCAATGAAGAACGCACTAAGCTCGTTTAAATATAATCCATTATAACTAACGTTGAGCCGTTTATATTGTCAAATTGTAAATAAAGCAAAGTCCATCATGAATAATGACAGTTAAATAATTGATCGAAACTTTACTACACACATATCTAAAGAAAGAATATACAAAAATTACAAAATATAACCATGATTGTATGAGATTGTTGGCGGCTAATATGGCGGACGCTTAAACAAAAAATTATTAATCAATATTACATGCAATAGTTTACCCTTTTGAGTTTTTTCCAGTAAAGCCAAAAAAAAAACCTATAAAATTACAAATAACCAACAAAATCCAACATTCATTATAATGTGAGTGTACATGAAAAAAAAAGATTTCTTTTTTTGTGTAACTGTACGTCTAAAAAGAGGTAAAAAAAAACAAATCAAAAATACTTTTTTTTGGCAAATGATCTTCTACGTATGGGTATGATATATCCGTACAACAAATAAGGGAAAAATGAAAGAAAGATAAAAAAAATAACAAATCATGATGGACCATATAATGAAAATTAGGGCTCTATACTATTTTGTTTCTCCGGCGTAGGGTCATTTGGTCCGAGATGAGAAGATCCAGATATGGTCAAGTTTATATGAGCGTGTGCTGTCTTAACAACCAACCGGAGTACCTCCCGTTGAGGAATCTTCTCCGACTATCTAATCTACCGTCATTAAAGTTCCCCAAGGTAGAGAGAAAGATGGAGTGCAATCTACCTGTTCATCTAGTTCAAACCCAGGTTCATCTTCTATATATACTTGTTAGTTCTTAACTGCCTACTCTATTTTCAAACCGTATCATAGCATTCTTTTTTCTCTTCTCTCAAATGATAGCTTTCATATGTAAGTACGAATTCTTGTTTTGTGTCCGTGTGTTCTACATAGATGTAACTATCTGACATTTTGCTCTAAATGCCTCTTAACAATTTAGTCATATTTTAGATAAAATAGCTTTCCTTCATATACGCACGCGTAAGTTTTAGTGTATATGAGTTCTAAATATGTACTTATGTTGTTAGAAAGAGAGTTATGAACACCTTTAACAGTAACAGTACTAAGGTACTGGGTAATTCCTTAAATAGTTACTCCTCATGTTTAAGAATATAAATTACGTTGAGTAAATAACTATTAAGACAAAGGGATGTTTAGTCTAATGTACTTAGGGACAAATGAATATCACTCTTCTGTTTTTATAAGGAGAGTAACAGTCTAAAGAAGAACATTCCGTACACCTTCTTTAGATTATTATTCTTTCATTTGGGGAGTAACAATCTCAAAAAAGTGCCGGATACTGCAGAAATATAATAAAGCTTATAGCATATGATACATATTATGTATATATATAGAATGTGATACATAAGGGCCAGTAAATGTTTGTTTAACTTGTGTTATCACTTTTTACTATCATAGAATGTTGTGTAATTATCATTTAATCATGTAAATGCAGCAACAAAATAAATTCGACCAAATTTCTATCTGTTAATAATTCAACATTTGATACCGAACATAAGGTACAAAATGATACTCAATAAGACATTAGTGTGAACCACAATGAAAGGTATAAAATATAAGACCACAATAAATGATCCTTTATTAAATTATGATAAATAAATTGTAAAAGTTTTAACTCTAATACACTTTCTAGTCCCATTTAACGTCTGCTCTATCCTTCAGGCATTACAGTATGAAGTTATTGGTTCATACCTATACACTGCATATCTATAATATATTATATTTATTCAGAATTTCATTCTATAACAAGCGAGATAAGTTAGAATTACATAAATAATAAAATATTAAGCTGTAAATATCATATTAGAATCCATTCATATAAATTCACCTGTACTTATGTCCATTCATTTAACAGGATGTGTTTTGTCCTATATTAAAAATTTAAGTTATGAATGGAAAAAAATAAAATCCCATATTTTTTGTTTCATTATTCTAGTTTAAAAGTCTACACCTTAGTAAGAAATTTCATTTATAGATTCATTCATAGAGGAAATCATTCATATTTATTTTTTTATAATCTGTATAGTGTTAGTTTCTCTAGAGTTTAGAATGAAAATTTACACAATTCATAAGTTTGTTCTCCTTGAACTTTATAGGTGGGATTATGTTTCCGTTATGTGTAATCGTTAAACCCTGAATGGAATAATAAGAGGGTAATTAGTTTTAAGGCACATAATAGTTAACCAATACCACAAAACTAATATCTTTTAGTGTGCCATTAGTTTGGCTGTTAATATAATATAAATATCTAAATATATATATATATATATATATATATATATATATATATA
>KZ651520.1:98216-108224 GCA_001010745.2 Gerris buenoi
AAAAAGACAAAAAAAAAAAAAAAAAAAATGCAAATAAAGTGATGGAGGGGGAAAGCAAATTTAAGGTAAATTTTGTTGTACCTGGGGTAGATGAAATATGAGTATGGTGGGTATGTTGTATTTAGAAGATATCCTTGGTCGGTGCTTATTGATCGAGGTAATATGCGTCGCGGATGATTTCGCGAAATTCACGGGGAGTTCGTAAATTAGCTGAACGGTAAGGGCTCGTGTGTTTAGGGTACGGGACACGTGCGCACTGTCTCACTACACTCGTGGTACTGAAGGGAGGAGTCGCGCTCCGATCTCGCGGCTCCAAGGACGTCACCAGGTGGGGATATTTCGCTTCTACTATACCACCGTTAGACATATAGTAGGAGAGAACCCGCACTTTTCCTTTCCAGATCGAGGACCCCCTGGATTACATCCTTACATCCCTAGTGCCCCAGTTACAGCCCCCTCTGATCGGCTCGAACGGCTCTCTAAGCTCCACCCACAGCCACACGGAGGAGGGGAGTCGACTCCACACCGTTCCGACGTCTGACTCCTCCCTCAGTCCTCGTCTGGACTCCGAACTGACTCGACGACTCATCACGGTCTTAACCAACACGTAATCCTTCGACGAAGTCATGATTTGCGTCAAAGTTGATTTGACAATCATAAATGTTCTTAGGACTCGATTAATTCTTTACACAAATTTCGTAAAAAGACCGTTTATAATCATCATCAAAATTTCATACAAATCTCTTAAAGGGATTTATAAAAACAAATAGTGAGAAAATGGTTAATAATGATGAGTTGATAGTTAAAGCAGATAGTTGTAGTACGTAGGGAACAGGACTGTTGCCTACCAACCCGGTCTACTCAATTTAAAATAGAATACTTCACCACATAAAAACTTCTGCTTGTATAAGGTTGAAATTTTACATGCCTGTTTCAATTTTACTTTAGACGATGCGCATGAAGTTTAATTAAAATCGTTACGTTGGTACGTAAGATATCAGTAAAATTTTGGTTTCTCTATTTTAAACTATTAAGTCCGCTTTAATAAATGTAGCAATCTTTAACACTTCATAGCAGTGTCTGTGTTGGTTTACTAAGAAAAAATTGTCTAAAAAAGTAGTTTGTCTCATTGCGTAGATGAAGTTAAAATTTTTTCCCGTCCCAAAATTCCAATTTTACATTCAAAGCTTACGTTTACACCGAGCGTTACGCGCGAGCGTTAAGGCAGATAACGTCTAACGAACTTGTCCTGGGTATTAGTAAAATGTTATCGTCTTCATTTCGTGGCTGTTGGTTTTGGTCGGTATTGTGATGGTCGTTTTTCGGATTCACTCACGTGCTCCAGACCAGACGCTGTAATGTGTCATAAGGAACTTCGTTCCAAAAAGCATAAATTATACTGAATTCTTGAAACAAGTATTTCTGCTCTGACACTTAAGCAATCGCATAATGACAATTAACAGTCTATTAAATATTATATGAACAGAAAGTCAACCAGCAAGCAGCACCATTTGTTTCCAATTATAAATATGTTTGAGATTGTTTAAATATACACGATACGCGATACGGCACAGACTGTCCGATGAGGATACAGAAGTAGTAGACACCTAGACCATAAATGTCGAAGACACTGATAATAGAAAATGTAAAAAGTTTGTTCCTTAGTCGACAAGTAAATTAATGAATTGTTGCAATCTATCATAAGTCATCTTGAAAGAAAATGCAAGATAGGTTTACCAATTCAAAATAAATTGCTTTTAAATATAAAACTCCGTACAACAGAAATAATCCAAATTAAGGAGGAAATCGTCCTTAATCAATGTAATGTCCTCAAGATAAATAAAAATCATCATAAATCATAAGCTATTCTAAACTATACAAAATTAATCAATCGATCAATATTGGATATACCTATACAACATATTAAGGTCTAGGATAATTCATAAGGTCGAGGATTAAAATGATAAATCAACAATTTTCTGAATATATTTAAAAAAAACAAAAAAAAAAAACAGAAATACTTTAAACATTTTATAAAAAACATCGGAGTCCAACACAATTCAAACAGTAAGTGTATAGAAGACAAATAAATAAGGAAAATATGTTTCAGGTATACACCTATATATTCAAACTTAAGATGTAATTCTAAAAAAATAATTTTAAACATGGCCATTAATATTTCATTTTAATTTAGAACTATATTTACATTTAACATTACGATGCGACATATTAAGAATTTTATAGACTCCGAATGTTAGAATTAAAAAAATATTATAAGAAGAAATTAATCCGCCAAATTAAACTCTTCAGAACAACCCATCAGACATAATTACAGGTATGTCTACAATTGTTTGATTAAATATAATTCTAAAATGTTTAGTCGATATTATCGCACGATTATCCTACGCAGAATCAAACAACAATGGATTACCAATTATACATTTCTTCTGTCGATTGTAAACAAAAACTGCCTTAAAGGGAAACCTTTGGATTATCTGAATATTAATTACAGAAGCTATTATGAAGGAATTTCAATTGAAAGGAATTTATAATTTGAAATTTAATACCAAAAAATGATTCAATGGTATAAAAAAATATTCAAAATACTCAGAGAAGAATTAAGCCCTCAGGGTATCTTTTAATTCTGCTTATCCAAGAACATTGTACCCAGTACTTTCCAAACTTACGGCTTCATCCTCAATCATTTTAACATCTTTCATGAATCATTCTTTAAGTCGTCGCTTGGACTTTTTATTATTCTTGTTTCTTCACAAGAATTCATGAGTGATTTCAGTTTAAAGAAGACTTTGATTCATCTGCAAAAAAAGAAGATGCTAAAGGCTTTAAAAGATGATTCATAAGTTCCTGCAAAATAAAAAATTGATTGCCTGATCTTCAAACTTATTATTCATACTCGGGGTAAAAGATGCGTTGAGTTATGAATGCCTCAATCATAAATTCAAGATACCTTCAATTAAATCTTGATTTTTCTGTGTTATAAACACTACAAAGACAAATTTTCATAAATGCCTGCCTGAAGATGGGAAAAACGCATTTAAATTCTCATCAGTAATCAAGGTGCTGAGATATTTTCCGGATTTAGACAAAATTGTATGCAATTTTGATAGGGAGTTGTTAATAATTACAACATGTTGGACTATTCGCCACATGAATGTGACTATTACTATGAGAAAAGGATGTAAAGTTCAAAAGCTAATGCGGATAAAGACTCCTCTTTTCACGGCTTAACTTTAAAGTTAACATTTCATAGGAACAAACCACTAAATACACAAAGTAATCTAGGCTCAATACCAATGGAGATGAAAACACATTTCACGCTAACCTGGTGCCTAAATTCGCTAAATTCGATGTTTTGTTTCTCATTATTAGATGCATTTTCGGAGGTTTTGATTCAAACAGTAACAGTTGAAACTTATAAATAATAATGAGAGTCGACACAACGACACTCATAATAATTCTACAATTACTGCGTTTAGCTGGAGTGATAAGCTACCTAGTTTCTTAAGGTGGGTTCTTAGCTAGCGGATATGTAATGGCGGAGGCCCGGAGGGATTCATCTATGGCAACTCTTTTGCGGTGCCGCTTTAACTTGTATGAAACCTTCACTTCGTCCTCTTCTAATTTCCCTTCCGTGTTTTTATATTAAAATTGTTTCATTATAATATATTTGTATCTGTTCATCTGTGCCTACATTATTTTTATTATATATCTGTGTTTATCTACGTTTCTATTATCTGTTTTTTATCTTTATCTGTGAATAATATCTGGGTTTGTTTTATCTGTGTTTATTATATCTGTTCCTAGATTATTTTTATAATATACCTATTTCCCATTTATATATAATAAAAGTCTTAATATATATTCTTATTATAAAAGTTTATTTTAAGCAAAATAACTAAATTCAAGTTAAAAACACGACGTTAAATTGTCTTTGTTTATAACTTGGCCGACCGAAACTTGAAGGGAAGGAAACAGCGACTCCGTCCTCCGTCTCGGCGCGGCGGTTCCCCGAGCCCCGAAGATAATTGTTATCTATATAGCTCTCCGCAAATACGTATCCGCAAGCTGTAAACCCACCTTTACTCTGACAAAAAACCTGGATTAAACCAACTTTAACCAACATTTAAGCTTTTGGACCCATATGGAAAATACAGATAAGAAACTAGTTGCATATAAGATGTCCATACGGCAAAAAGTAAATTGGTATGTTTTACTCGAATGAAGTGGGTGACGTGTCGGTCCAATAAAAATAATTTAAGAAACTGGTTTCGACTATATAAAGGCGTCAAAATCAATACTTAGCTACCGAACTGTTTTCGTAACCAGGACCTAAAAAATCCATTACAATATAAAAAGTAAAAGCAATCTTAAATGTTTTCATTGATTCAATTTCTTGCTTAGCAAACTCATAACAGCAATCTGTTTAGTATGAATCGTTCAATGAAATCTAAAAGAAACAGTGTAATCTGTAGTTAAAGTTACATCTCCACATCGTATTTCAAAATGTATAATTACGGACCAACTACTTATAAATCACATATCCATCGAGAAAAAAAATTGAAGACAATTTTAACTCATTATATAGCAAACCTAATAATTATCCGACTTATATCACTGTTTTACTGTAATAATGGTCTACAATTATTTTAATTGTATGTCTACTAGAATGAAGTCCCGGTGGTAAATATCGGTAGCATTAAAATGTTTCGTGCATTCCATTTAAAATTAACATTCAATGTTGCCAACTTAGATGCATACGAGCAGTTATAAAACTCAATGAATTTGATGGCAACATTGAAATAATGCTATTGCTATTTGTTTGGCATCGAGACGTTTTCCTTTCGGAACTTTAAAAAAGTATAATTTTCATGATTGAAAAAGCGTGCGAATGGTTAGTAATGACACTAGTATTATTTCTTAATGTCTCTACCAGAAGCGATCATTTCGAAGCTGTATCAATTGTGGGTTAACATTTAAGTTTTAGAGGAAAGTAAAAGGTATTATTAGGTCAATAAAAAATTAATGATTGCATTAAATAATAATACGGCAACGCTTAATAGCAGAAGAATTCGAAGAATTCGGGTTACACCTATAGTACCTATCAGAAGAGGGCTGCTGAATATTGGAAGAGGTCCAAATAATAAAATAAGTGAATTATCAAACTATAGGAAATATATAATAGCTCCTCCAAAGCAATATACATTTGGAACATAGATAGTAAATAAAACACAAGCGATAACCATAACATAAAAGTCCTCAAGGCAATTAATAAAAAAAAATCATTCTCATTTTGCTTTATTTGATTTTAATTTAATGTTTATATTTTCCTATTCAGATATTATTTCTTAATTTATCTCAGCTAAGTGGGAAACAAAGTTTCAACATCTTTAAGAAGAATCTTAATTCTTACCATTTGCAAAAATCCTCGATACTTTTGCAATCTGATTTATATTTAGGCAGAAATTTGCAATTTCGTTCGTTTTGAACAATGCCAAGAGTATCGTAGTTAATTCGCCATAGTTTGAAAAGTCTTCTGTACAGTACAACTATCGCCGTACAAGCAGTTTTAAAATCTCTCAACCATTTTTGTGTTTCCCCTAGGTTTTCAGTCCTGTAGGTCAGATCGCCAACGTCGGCTGTTTCCCATTTTATATCGATCTGTTTGTCCGATGAAATTAGTGAAAACAATCGGACTTTTTGCTGGAATAGTTCCATAAATGAATTTTCTAAATTTCTCGACATTATGTTAGCATCTTGGCGAAACATTTCCGTCATCATTCTTCTGTACGAGATAACAGTTTGAGTCAATTCTTTAAGACGACCCTCAAGGTTACTAACCCTTATTTCGGAATTGAGTTGTTTGATAGAATAATATTCGGCCTGGACTTGGTTAGACGCGAGTTCTTTCTTCTTGGTTACCAAACTTCTTTCTGTCTTCCCCGCTGCGTAAAGAAACGTCCTCATTTGATTCAAAGTTCGCATGCCTTCAGCATGCGACGAAACCGATTTATAAAATGCTTTGCTAGCTTCAGAATATTCTTTAGATAACATAATATCTAATTTCTTAAGACTCTCAGCTTGGTCTTTCAAATCGGAAACTTTTTCAAAGTTATAACTGAGAATCCTTTCAAACGAATTTACAAGCTTTTTAAGAGAACAATTATTTTTAAAAATCGCCGCTTTCATTACGTCTCTTTTCAGTCGGATCTCTTTGCGGAACCTCTCCGCGTTTATAGAGGCGAATTTTTTCCTTTCTTTTCGAAGCTCTTTCTTCAGCCTGACAAGATCCAATTGGCGTTGTTTCAGCATATTTTTTGACACTAATTCGATACATTGCTGTTTGACGTAAGTTCGATCGGTTAACGCTTCAGACTGAAGATTTTGTGCGTTAACTAGTAGGGATTTTAAATGCTGCACATCCGACCATATTTGATGACCTTTATCTAAAATAATTTCATGTTCTCTTGCTAGTTCAGCACATCTACTCACAAGGGCTTCTTCTACCGTTTCGGAAGCATCTGACTTCAACCGTATTATTTCTTGGACTTTCCGGTCCATCCTGGTTTTCATGGAATACTCGTCGTTTTCTAGACATAGCTGCTGATCTCTAAGATCGTATAAAGCCTCTCTCAAACTATCTCCTGAAAACGTCCAATAGTTAAGCAACTTGTCTCTTTCCACTTGATATTTTTCCGCTTCTTTCTTTTCGAGTTGAACTTGTTCGAAAAGTTGCAAGCAGTAATTCTGCAACTCTTCAAAAGGCATTCCGCTTGTATCGGCATGATCCAAGCTTGCAAATTTGTACACTTTAACTTTAGGTTTCTTTTTGGACATGTTTGTTACTTAAGAATCCAATGCCTTTATAATACTGCGTCAACGACCACTTTAACCAACAAAACTAGAACAATCTTCATCTCACCTCTGATAAATATAAATTACTCCCAACGACTAACATAAACATCTTAATAATAATAATACCCGTATCACTAATTATTTCCTTACAAGAACAAATTATAACCATTTGACATATAAATAAAATGTCAAAAAATATATTATCAACGTTTAGAATAAGTATATTATATACAAAAGCGTTACAATTGAACTACCTACTCAAGTATTCGAAAGCAGATGTTGAAACTTTAAACATGTATATGATTATTCATAATATTCATTATTCGTCATATGATTATTTGAAATATTTGTATAGTTCTTGCCACTGTTACAACCACTGTTACACATAATCAAACAATGAATAAAACAAGAAACCGTTAAGTACAATTTTATGGCAAATTTAGTGAATTTTCTCAATATATAGTTATGAGCTAATTACAAGCTATTAAATTGGCTACTAAAATGTTCAATAAGAAACATTTTCATTCCAGTAGCTTTGAAAAAAACAAAATTAAAACCTTTTAAAGTTTTCAAACCTCAGTTTGACTGGCTCAGAAAGACTATTTTGTTGATATGTTAATTGTCCGACGTCAAAAAATTGCAAACTGTCAGTACAATTGACAACTAAATAATTAGCTTAAAAACATACTGTTCGATTCATTTTGATTGATTTTAACCCGATTCGATTTAGTACAACAACCCGTAATGAAATGAGACAATATTTATCCGGCTTATACAGAACGTTCTCGCCTCGAGCGAAAATACCCCTATAAGCGATTCCGAACAACTGAAAAATATATGTCTAAAGGGGCTAATTTTTTATTTAATGAATGCCTGGCATCGGAGAATACAGCAGGCACCAAAGTGACCCGGTTGCTAGTCTTATAGCGACTAGAAGGTAGAGTAATGGATGCAAATGGAACAAGTGGAATAGCCACGTGACTTTGACTGACGGACAGCCCGTCCACTCTCCTGCGTTACAAACTTGCGTAGTCGTGGGGGGATATATAATTTGATATTTTCACTTTCATATTAGGGCATGCGTCGGACCCTCTATCTGCGCCCTCCCTCTGCACTACAGTGAAAAGCAAAATCTATTTTTTTAACTCTTTCTTCAAAGCTCGACATTTTAATATGAAGCACTTAGACGAAAACCGGAATAACTAGTAATTTGCTACGAGTTACGAGTTATGCGCAGAATTTAGATAAAACTAAAACAAGTTTAACATGCATGCAGTCTTACATTAACGGTATTAAGTTTTAGACAAAGAAACGCTTTTGCTTTTTTTGTAACAAAAATATTTACTTTAAGCCGAATTAGAGAATAATTATCGATTCAAGTATAAAGCCTTTTCTATACCTAACGTCAATAAGAACATCTGAAGAACTGTAAATATTAAAATAATTACCCCGCAATTTTTTTTTATACACTCATACAAATATTTTCATAGGTATTTGAACATTATCTTAATGTGGTCATTAGTGAGAAAAATGTCTCACCTTGAGGGAATCGAACATTCTAACCGTTTGGAGTGGTTTCACGCGAATATTTTACATCACATGGCATAGTTTATAATATGTATTATTACTTACAACGCGACGGTACATTTTTATTATTATTACTGTTTTAAAAAAAAGAATTCTCTAGAACTTACTAAATGAAATTCAAAACAATGATGTGTCTCTGTTGCCACTAATCCGAATTTACAGGCGCAAAACTGGTTAAAAGAAATCACTATTTTTTTCAGAGGAAAGCGCAAACACGTTGCACATGTTGTACATTACTTAATTTGGATTGGCTATTTTAGTGTATAAAAATATATTCCAAATTACGCTTTGGAGAGTATTACATTCTATTATTATAGTAATGCAATTGTATGATATATATAGTCCAGATTCTATTCCTAGAAGGCTTTGGAAACAAAACTATTTAGGCATTTAATTGGCCTAGATGATAAACATACATACATAACACTAACACCAAGCATGAGCCCCCAAGGAACGTGGGGTGAAGGCATGTAGTTAATAAAACTCAAAGAGCAAAATTAATCAGCTGATTGTAAAAAAAATATACTAACGTTTATAAGATAGACCAGTTTCGACTACTTTACTGTGTGGTTCACTGTAAACCAAAAAAAGCAACAAGTGCACTGATAATAAAGTAGTTATTACTGAAATACAATCAATAACATGTAACTCTTAAATATTAGCAGTTGGTTTTTTTTTTTTTTTGTTTTTTTACACAAAAAATGGAAAACTTTGTACTTTAGTTTGTTAATTAACTAGCCGTTAGGCCAGTGCTAACGGGCAGAATAATAAATATGGTTGAGAAAAAGAGCTGAGAGATAATTAGTTATAATTAAAATAGACATTTAAAGAGATATTTACTGTTTAAATAGTAAGTTTTATGCAGTTATAATTAAAACATAGGAAGTTTTGTGCTCCGATATCCGTTACATAGGTATGGCGCAAATGGTTTAGTATCTGGCTTACTCCCAGTAGCCCCGGGTTCGATACCAGCTTATGGCACATCAATTTTTAACGTTATAAATCATTTAGAGGTGAGTCGTTGTTGGGACACTACTCGATTATATAAAAGATATATAATTTATACTAATATGTAATTTGTAATATGTAAATATGTATTAAACAATAAAGTATATTGTTAATAAAAAAAAAAAACAAAAAAAACGGAGGAAACCTTGAATCTGAAGCAACGTAGCCCCACAATATTTACTGACGAGATGTCTCTCTTCTTGCAATCTCCTTCTGGAAATATGAACTGCACTTGAGCTAACAGAGAGTTAAAGTTGACAGTGGCTCGTCAATGTCTTGTTTGAACAGCAAACGGACTGAAGAGTTGAGGGTGGTTTAAGGTAGAAGATATTTTCAAAAGTCAAATACAGAAGAGGGTCGGAATATAATGTTACGTTTCAATAAGCTTATGTTTGGTAGGACTAAGAGGTAATTGGAGGAGAAGTACAGAGAGGCAGTGCTACCAATGTACTCAGGTCTCTATTTAGTAAGGGGACATGAGGAAAAGGTCTGTAATTATGGCACCTCTAAACACCCCCGAGTCTAACATAAACCTCCCCT
>KZ651520.1:108607-118708 GCA_001010745.2 Gerris buenoi
TAAACGGAATAAGGAGTTGTCGTGAAATTCGATTTTAAGTAAGAATGTCGATTATGCCTCGCCGGTAAGTCTTCCCGGGAGAAATACCGGTGCCATAAGACATTACTTTGTTGGTGCCTTACATTTAATTTGAATTCTATCAAGTCATATATTTCATTTTGACAAGTTTTTATTGAACTTGCGATGTTTGTATGTATGTATGTATGGATATGATAAATGTTCGCGTCAAATCTTGCAACTCAATTTTAAAGCAGTCACCCTCAACAGATTGAATTTAAATTTTGCATACACATTTAGTTTGGATGACAATGTATGATTAGCTTAGTGAAGTCAATCTAAATCCAATATGGCGGGAAGTTCAAGATGGCGAACTAGTTATTTTGTCAGTGCGCACATGATATGGGTATCAAATGAAAGGGTTTGCTGAGAAAAACGAATAAAAGCTTGTTTTTTTTTTTTTAAATATTTATTTATATAATCAACTTATTTTTAAATTAAAGTAATTTTATTTGTTTACTCATCAAATCAAATGTAAATTCATTTTATTTATTAATATGGCCTCTGTCCGAAAAAAAGAGCTTTTTTTTTTTCGGTCGCATTTTGAAAATCTGAAAAACATATTGAAAATCGGCTACATAGGTATCAGGATCTATACCTATGACTCGGAGAGCAATCAAGGTGATTAGTTTTCTCAAAAAAAGTCTCATTCTTTTTTAGGTTAAATGGACGATTTACGGAATATAGGGCGAAGAATATCTAAGAATATCTTGGATCTATCGCCGCACAATCTTTACGTATTATGACGAATATCTAGCTTCCTATGACACGGAGACGAATTGAGGTCATTTATAGTCACATTATATAGAAAAGGAAGATTAGAAAATTTCCAATAAAAAATATATTTTCCATTTTTTACGTACAACGAACTGTTAAGCAAAAAACCTACTTTGCGAGTATCTCGCTTTTTATGGGTGGGTCGGAGACCAAATTGAGAATCAGATAGAAATTTATAAGGTTACGAAATTTCGCACAGGAAAGAATTCTGTTCTAGTTTTTTGATCTAGAGAACAAGTGCTCTATAGTTTCCGCACGACGACCAATATCCTGAGAGTAACAATAAATAAAAAAAAATAAAAAAAAGCAATGCTCATGAAAACATTTAAAAGAGTCACAACATATGTTAACTTTTTGCCATGATATTTCGCACTATATTTCGAAAGTCGTCCATAGTACATAAAAAATTAATAAGATTTTTTTGTGGGTAATTTTTGATCTGGTAGCTGATTTTCAATGTTTTTCAGAAAGTCAAAATGAAGCACATAAAACAATTTAGCTACGATTTTTTTTGGTACAGAACACCTAAAATGACAGGACTTCTGTATCTTCAAAATGAAACGATTTTCGAAAAATTTTCTAAGCATTAATTATTCTTAAAATTAAAAATTAAATTCAAGTCAAATTAATAACCCCCTTAATTTGTGCCGCATGTTTAGTATACACCCTATAATAAACGGAATAATTCATAAAAACTATGGAACTTCATTAGATTGTGTTACTCCCCTAAAATAAAGAATAGGTGTATGAAATTTTCTTTTATAGACAGTCCCCATATAAAAACAGAAGTGAGATACTCCTTTGTCCCAAAGTACATTGGAACATCCCTTTGTCTTAATAGTATAGTATTATAAATACTTATAAATAATGGTACATATACATACTTATTAAATAGTGATCATATTATGACTAAAATAATATCGAATTATTATCAAGATTTAAAATAAATAAAATGTAATAACAGTTTCTCGAACAGCTATCAATCAAACTACTTTAATGACTAATAATTTAATATCTTAATTTAATAAGTAAGAGAAAATTAAATTTCTTTCTTTCTTTATTTATTTTTTTATATTCAATTAATGTTTAAAAAAAATATTAAATTATCAAAAGGGTTGTGCAAGTTTAAATAATTTCTTAAGGTGTTTGAAGGACATGTAATAAGTCATTTGAAGGCATTAAAATTTAAGTAGGGTTTGACTAAGTCAAATAAACAAGTTACATAGCAACTGACAAGTTAACCCTGATATGAAATTATGATTTGTCAAAATTAAATGCAGACGGGAAATGAAAATTATTTATTTTAATGATTCTCCTTCAATGTTTTTTGACATACGAATATTAAACATTATTATTATTTCAAGTAAGTGTTAGGTAATTATGTATATTTTTTTCCCCAGCAGCAATCGTGTAATTTACGTGAGTTGATGTTTGTTAATTCGTTGGACAAACGGGTCAGTACAAAATTTGAGGCGTTTTGAACTTTAAGCGTAATTTAACTAACATACCCGTAGAGTTGCTACCTCCAATAATTTAGTAGTCTACTTTAATAGGTTAATAGTCTCCCCTAACTGAGCAATATACGACTGAAATGAGCTTCAACGTTTGGTGAAAATGTGTGTTGTGTGTTCATTACAACTAATTACTATTCTTATCGATGGTGAGGTCTAAAGGAAAATTAAAAATCTCCATTTTGCGTCCTCTTTGGGTCATCTTTAAGCTAAAACCACATATTATAGTCCATGTAACTACAGTAAATTTACATTTACTGTCAGTAACTACAGTAAAACCACATTTATTACCAGTAGCTGCAGTAAAACCACATTTGTTGTCAGTAACTAAATTAAGACTACATTTATTGCCAGTAACTACAGTAAAACCAAATGTATTGTAACTACAGTAAATCCACATTTATTAATGATACAAGGTACATTTATTTAAAGGATTAAAGGTACATTTATTTTCGTGTTAAGTTTAAAGCTTTGCAAATAACTCTACAATTAATATTGACAGAAATAAAATAATTATGGAATTTAAAACAAATTAAACACATTTTGTATGCATGAAATTATTTAATATCCAATAGAGCCTTCAAATATTTCAACATATGACTACCCTTTTAACTAACACTAAATTATTTCAGACGATAACCACCAAGGTTAGGTTCAAATAGAACTTATAGTAAGAATAGGATGAGTTAATAATCTTCTAGACAGGTATATAGAAAGCAAATGAAATATGTACTACGTTAAAAAATATAGCAAATTTACTGTAGTTACTGACGATGAATGTGGTTTTCATCTTAAAGATATCCCAAAGAGGAATCGAAGTATCGCAAAAGTGAGTTAAAATTTTACTGTAGCTCCTACCATCAATAAGATTAATAATAGAAGGAACAAAAAGTACTACTTAGTAAGAACTATACTTCTAAAGATATGGGAAAGAATCCTCTTTTTAAGAATGACTATTAATCTACGGATAGGCTAGTGAGCAGGATATTTCTTGTTTCTATAATTTTCTTCCAAAGCTGGTTTTTTTACAGCGTCTTAATTTATTAATAATAATTTAACCTTATTTATTAATATACTAGTAATTTCATTTTTTATGGTTTTTTTTATATTTCCTAGACATTTAATCAAAAGTGCAACAATACGAAATGTGCACTTTTTTTTACAACGAAGGTTTCAAAACACAAAGTTCAGGTTATATAGTTAATTTTTACCCGGCAAGTTAACTAATACATGATAAAGTTGGGTGTACTAAAAGTCCAAGCAAACTATATTTTATGTTTTAATGTGATTATTAATCTAGGGCTAGTTTGTAGAAATGTTAGTAGTGGTTATTGTGACAGGGCAGGTAGTCCTATAATAGGTACTCGTTAGTATGATGAGCTCCGGCAGAGCATTCCTTCTAAGACTGGCTCCATCTCAAGACAACTATAGGAAAGGAAATCACAGCTAATTGAAATCCATTAATTATACTGTTAATAACTCGTTGACCTTTATATAAAACCTCAGCAGCAGAACTTCCTCTATTTATTTTTGTCACGGGAGTACACGAGTCAAGATTAAGCACCGTTAATTTTCCTAGGCTTCTACCGTCCACTTTATTTTTTAAAGACAACTTAATAAGATGCCTGTGTTCTTTCTATATCATTTTTTGAAATTAAGTTGTCTCAATATACATAAGAATTTCAGCTGTTGTCAAATTTTTTCTATATAGACATAAACTATATTTTTTGGAGCTAGAACTTAGCAAGAACTCGGAAAGATGGCAATTAGGTATATAATAAAAATAATTAAGGTAAATTACAATAGTTCAAAATAATTGTTAGTAAACGTTAAGCTTCATTTTTAATTTTATAACTAAGAACACTTATTAGGATTGAATTGGCTTACTTCTTTGCTATACCAAAATAATTAAACTCTAAGAAGTATTTAAAAAAAATATGACTAATATTCATACTACGGAAAGTTTAAATTTAAATTTTAATCAAATTATTATTATTATTATTATTATTATTAACAATAGGAGATAGACAGAGAAAAATAGAGCGCAGATATTGGTAGAGCGCTATACTGGAAACATAGAGGCCCGTGGTTCAAGTCCCGGTGCTGGAATCTATATTTCTCTGTCTGTCTCGCATTGTTAATAATAATTATAATTTGATTTAAATCAAACGATAAGCTTATACTACATTCAAGATTTTTGCTATTGGTATTTATATTTCTATATTTCTAGCATACAAAAAATCTAGACGTTATCCTTCGAAACAACTCTTTTCTAAACCTAATATTTTACCTTTTGACTTCTTATTTAAAAAAGCTGTTCAAATAAATTATTTTAAAAAGAAATAATAATTATCAGTTGATATCCCTTTCTGTATAAGAATTCTACAAGCTGGCATTGCGCTAACTCTATGCTACACAGATAAAAAACACCAAGACATGCCACTTATGTCGGATCAACTTACTTTAACCAAATGCCAAAATCACTTCAACTTTTACATTAATGAATTATTTAAAAGGACATACCTCGTAATTTTCCGATTCTCAAAAATAAGGGCATGAGCTCAACAAATTAAATTTAAAAAATAAAAAAAAAAATATTCTCCCACTAAACAATTTCGTTAATTGAATTTTTGCTTAGTTGATTAATTGATTAATAAAATCAACAAGTGATTACTTGTTACAACTAAATTATATTGATGTAAACTCTAGGAGTAGGTACTTTTTTACTTTAGCACCCCCCTATATCCCTTTTTCTAAATAGTTATTTAGTTTATTAATAGTTATTAATAGTTATTTAGACAAAGAAACATAACAGAATAGTATATTTATATTGCTAAGCCTAAAATACTATTAAGACAAAGGGATATTAGTCCAGAGTATGTGTCAAAAATAAACAATTAAAAAAATTATATAAATTAATAGCTGTGCAATTAAATTAATATTTTCGTTCATTGATTGATAGATTTGTAATTTCACGTTTTAATGTAAAAATTTTAGATATTTAAAATAATCTTAGTTCTTTAAAAAACATATATAATATGATAGATCTAGGAGCGTAAATGGAGGTTATCTTAAAGGAATAACACTAATACAGTCTCTCCACGTAAATTAAAAAAATATATATATATATTATTGCCAAAGCAGCTTTCAGCCTTCAAAAGGCCATCATCAGTGCCTAAGAACAAACAAGAAATATCGAGCTAAGCACAAACTACATAATAATTAAAACTGAAAAAACATAAAAAACAAGAAGGTAAACAATTTTAAAAAATTTAAAAAAATAATCAAGATGGCAAAAGACTAACAAGAAAAAGTCAAATAAATTACTCAATCGAATAAAACTAAAATTAACAGTTAAGTTGAAAAAACTAAGAAAAAAAATTACAGTAACAAGATACAATTAAAATAGAGCAAAATTAAAAAAAAATAATAATAAGATAAGCTCCCCTATTGCGGAAAAGGAAAAAAGGTTACATAATAAAATGAATTTAGTGAGGGGTGATGGTGAGTCTACTTCATTTCGTAGATCGACGTGAGACTGAAGCGAGAGGGTAAGGAGGCCAGTGTCCTTATCAGTGACGAAGACTGCCTTCTCTCGTTATCGTTTTTATCACCGGCTCTACGAATACTCCGTAGGATTTCCAAGTTTACGTCCTTTATCCGCAAAGTGGAGAAACCCAATCTTGTGTTGAGCGTTAATGTGGTCATACTCGGTAAGTTGTTGGTTAAATGTACTGCTAGAGCTAGAACGCTGTAGATATTCCTTCGCTCCTATCTTAAAATTGCGGCCTGTTTGCCCGACATATTCCAAATCGCAGTCACCGCACGTAATGATGTAAACTCCACTCCTATTCTCATTGCCAATCGGATTTTTCACGCTACTAAGTTGAGCTTTTAATGACATATTTGTGCTGAAGCCTACGTTGTATTTGTACTTCGATAGGACTTTAGCTATGCTGCTTATTATTCTGTTATTAGTTGATTTATTGTAATTACTATTTTGCTTTTCTTTTCTCCGAGAAAGAAAATTCTTAATAATTCTAGCTGAATCTATCTTGCAGTCATAGTTATCACATACAGAGTCAACAGCAGTTACAAGATTAATGAGATCGTGATCACTGGGTTTGTAAGGGGAACAGTATTTAAAGCCTTTACCAAGCATACGTTTCTCTTCATTAAGATTTGGGTTGTCAAATAAATATTGGGTGCGTGGGTGAAATGTAGAGGCACTGATGATGGCCTTTTGAAGGCTAAAAGCTGCTTTGGCAATAAAAAAAATATTTTTTCAATTTACTTAAAGAGACTGTTTGTGTTATTCCTTTATATATATTACAGGTATAAAAAAGTGAAAATTAAAAAATTATATTTTTTTTTTATTACTAGCACTTAAAAAAGGTGAGATAACAAAGATGAAATTATTGATTTGATCCGGTCTAAAACGAAATTATAACATCTTTAAGTGGCATTTCTTGAAATTATGTTAAACACAACCCCAATTACAAATTTAAAATGTTGCAAACAATCAAATTAGAGGGGCAGATTCGTAGTTTAATTGAATGGTGAATTTTTTAACCCATTAATAAAAAGAATTCACTTAATTTCACTGAAATTAGATTTAAATACAAAATTACCCGTCAAAAAAGAACCCTTGAAAAAAAGAATAATTGTAATGAAATACTTTAAGTGATATTCAATAATAATTCAAAATCACTTAAAAAAATTACCTAATTTACCCAAGGTTTATTTTTTAGAGAAATATTTTAACATCTTTAAATGCTAAAATTTAAATGGGGAAGTTTATCATCATTTTGATTAAAGAAGGAAGCAAAATGTTGACATTGACACCTTCCTATTTTTTTTTTTATTCGATTAAACTACTAACTACTACTGGATTAAACTACTAACTAGACGCGTACACTAACGTTTACGCGAAGCAGGTCTAAAGCAGGTCTTTTCATCCCTGAATCAAAAAGTAGGGAGAAAAAGTAAAAAGTAGGGCGAAAAAGTAAAGATTGCAACTTAATTATTTTATAAATAGTAGAAAATGAATGGTTAATGTAATGAAGATGTTGAAATCAGGTTGGCGTCACTGCTTTTACGACCATGTTTATCTATGTTTATAACCTGCATCTAAGTAACCTTCTATTTGAGTTTAATTCCAATTCTTATTTGTTTTTAATACTGAATCTCTTATATCTGCTATTAAAAGTGCTACTAATTATTGTTATTTATTAAAATAATAAATAAAAACTGTGCAATGAACGAAAATATGTATTTACATCCTACAGGAGATAAAATATTGTATGTAGGTACCTCGTGAGTAAAGTGTCATTATTCCTTTCGCGATAATTATCTCCCTTGGCTACGCATCGGGAATTAAAAGTCTAATTCCCTCGGCTTCGCCTCGGGATTTAGGGACATGATTCCATTCGCCTCAAGAATCAACTTTTTCGCTCAGGGAATAATGGCTTACTTTACTCCCTAAAGTGCATAAATAACTATTTATATACTACGTTTTTATATTTTCTGTCATAAATCATAAATTTGAAACCTGTCATAATGAAGATTGTAAATACGGGACATGTCAAAGCAAATAATATAACTTGCGGATTTTTTCCGAACTAACTTCCCATACAGCACAATTTGCTGAAAACATATTACATTTTGCTGAAATTATTAAAATAATGCATTGTCATCGTGTTCTGAGCTGTTCTAAAAGTTTAAATGTCTAGCTACTCGGGAAGTTAGTTAAAAATCGATTGCAAGATATTCACTGGACAAACAAACAAGAAAGCAAGCTAATAAAAACGTAGTAAAAATCAAACACTTTTTGGGCAAAACAAATCCCATAATAGCTATTTTTTTTATATAAGGTTTTCGACAACCCGATGATGGTCAATTGAAAAGGGTCAAAACCTGTTGTGTTAAATATTAAACATCTAATAACATACCATTTTTATAAAAGAAGGATATATTTTTGAACGGTCTTCACTATCCTCAATTTTTATTATACATCTAATTTGATGACTAACTGATCACGTTTGCCCTTCAAGTTTCATTGAGTATGATTGATTCGTCATCACAAGTCTATACTTTTTAATAATTCAAAGGGTAAAGAAGTAATTCTACGGCCTTAAATAGACTTAAAATGGACGCTATATAATATCAACATCCCAATAAGACGTATTCAAGTCCAAATAAGACGTTTTAACTATTTAACTTTTATTTATTTACTACTTTATTTATAAACAGACATTAGCTCTGGATTAGGTGGATTAGTATACTAAAAAAATATAAAGAATAATCTTTATCTTTAGTTAAGTATTGCTTCAAATGGACTTTATTATGTACGTTCATTCTAGAATTATAATAAACACTTTTCAGTTTAAAAAAAATACATTTCAATTAAGTTCTAATCCTTCATATGGATACTTAGTACTTCAACGGCATGTTAATGTACGTATTTTCTGTACCTTAATATTAACTTATTTGTCTTTAATTGGGCGGTGTTATTGTATCTTCAAAAGGCGAGTAAGAATAGAAGGTTAAAAAGTAAATATCAATTCTAAAACAATAATAAAAAAATAAATAAAAAAAGATAAGAAGATTGTTCGAAATAATTAACAGCACTTATTAGGATTGTATTGGCTTACTTCTTTGCTATAGCAAAATAATTAAACTCTAAGAAGTATTTAAAAAATATATAAAACGAGCGAAAAGTTTTGATCTATCTTTTATCTGAAATAACTGTTGGAATACAAATAAGGGTTTAAATTACACTTGAAAAACTCGAAAAATTCATCATACGAAAACAATAGGTAACACAATTTATTTTCCTATGTTTACTTTCTCATTCAAGTGGTTTGTAGAGAGGAAAAGTTTGGTGATCCCGTGAAAATTCAATTTTAAAATTATGATTGATTAACAAGCTTTAATGTCATCAGAGCAGAAAAAGGGGTAAGATATCTGCAGTACGCTGGCAGATAATTGATTGCAGTAAAGTATTGTAATTCCTTTTGCAGTAAATAAAGAGATAATCAGTGAAAAAAAATAGTATAATGTGAAGAAGAAGAAAATTAAGATCAGTCCTTATGTAAGTAAGGACTGAATTTTCTGCCAGGTTTCAACTCTCTAGGTTAAATACCTTGGGCGCTACGATGATAACACATACACATACATACATACATACGACAGCCTAAATACAAATCAGGAGGTCTTAAAAACTACCAAAACGGATAATTATGTTCCCCGAATTTTTTTTTTTGTTGAGAACAATACTTTTCCAATATATACCTTTGGAAAAGGTGAGGAAAAGTAAAAAATAGGTACTAATAAAAATAAAAACAATTAAAATAAAAGCCATTCAATGTCTAGAAACCTTAAATCGTCAATTTTATTATTATAACGAAAGTGAGACATACAAATAATAATACACTATTAAAATTAAAATCTACAATATACTAACATAACCACTCATATGTGCACAAAAAGCAAAATGTGTTATGTTTATAATTATGTAAAATGTGTCTATCTATTTTGAAATAAGTATTTAATACAGTATAGAGTGTGTTTAATTATTTAAATGCCAATTTCAATTATTACTGTTTACGTTTTTCTATAGACAATATTTAATTATTAATATATCTTATAATTCTCAGCACGATTTTTTATAATTGTCTTGACGCACCATATGTATAATTTATGTTTAATACACGCGTCGACATAAGTAAAAATAGAGATATATAATTTATCTACA
>KZ651520.1:137248-149913 GCA_001010745.2 Gerris buenoi
ACCAGTTGTAATGACAAAAAATAATTAATTATTAAAATAAGTTGAAATAAAGAAATCCTGCACGTAACTTTTAATAAATTACGTTTTATATATTAAGCATTTCGTAAGTCCAAGGCAAAGGATGGATTTTTTTTTTTCTTTTATCTTATTATTTGAAATACATTAAAACCTTTTAATTGGAGCATTTGAAAGAATTCTCCTTTTTTTCCCGATACCAAGCAATTAATTAATAAAAATAAGGTTTTTTTATAAGTAGAATTTTGTTTTAGAAAAAAAGGAATTTAAGAAAAAGGATAGAGAATTAGCGGTTTGTCAAGTGACCCGAAATAATTATTATTCGTGTTTTAACCTTATTCCCGAAATGTGATCTGTCACAATAGCCTGTTTGTAGTTTGTAGAAATTTTGACAGAGATCATCCTCCAATCTGGAAAAGTCCGGGGGTATATGAGAGTAAAGAAAAATAATCTATACATAATTTTCAGGTTATCATTTAATTGAAGTTTTCGCATTATTAAAAGCTCTATAATATATCGACATAACACTCTTCTTACGAGTTTTAATATTATATTGAGAGTTTTAATTAAGCCCTTTGAAGGTATTAATTTTACCTCCCCTTATGGTTATTTCTATTTTATTTTATTATTTCTATGATATAGTATATTTTATTATTTCTATGTTCTTTTATGGTTATTTCTATCCCCTTATGGTTATTCTCACTTCATTTTGCTAAAATGTCTTCCACCTAACTAGTTATAATCATGGCAGGGACTCAGGTAGTAAAGACCACATCACACTCAATCTCAATATAATCCAAAAATTCAGGGATGATACATAAAAATAGAAAGAATTTGAATAACATCTTATGAATTCTTCAAGAAAAAAAAATATAGTATTTTTTTAAAAACTTCCATGCCGGTTTATAAGATTTTAACCATTTTTCACTAATAATTAAATACGTTTCTTTCAGATGCTTTCAATTTTGAAATGGGATTATTCTTTGCAGAAAATAAAAAGTGTAAATTAGGTAGAACCCGAATTTGGGGTGTTTATGTAGAAGGTCAGGAATAATTAAATTGCAATTGAGTTAAGTTTTGTCTTAAGTTGTATTTACTCCCTAACCATATAATTTCCATATATGTAATTCTTCATCGAAATATGAATAAACACCTAAACATAAGAAAGGGTTACAGTTATAACTATAATTTGAGGTGTTGCGATTGAAAAAGCTTAAATTAGGATATCTTCTCCAAAATTTCCTCACAAGACAGGATACTTTTACATATTTCTTTAATATTTTTTATTTTACTTTTTATTCAGTTAGGTCTTCACGTAAAAAAGGACTCGGTTAACAGTATAAACTATCAAAAACACCTTTCTTGGCACTTGAGAACGCAGGAGAGGTCGGATCTAAAAAAGCTATTGCGTCACTTCAAGCCCTACATGATGCTCTGTTAATTTTTTTCATGAGTTACCTACATTAAGTCAGAAATATCGCCTGTACACAAAAATCCAGTAGTGCNTTTTATTATTTCTATGTTCTTTTATGGTTATTTCTATCCCCTTATGGTTATTCTCACTTCATTTTGCTAAAATGTCTTCCACCTAACTAGTTATAATCATGGCAGGGACTCAGGTAGTAAAGACCACATCACACTCAATCTCAATATAATCCAAAAATTCAGGGATGATACATAAAAATAGAAAGAATTTGAATAACATCTTATGAATTCTTCAAGAAAAAAAAATATAGTATTTTTTTAAAAACTTCCATGCCGGTTTATAAGATTTTAACCATTTTTCACTAATAATTAAATACGTTTCTTTCAGATGCTTTCAATTTTGAAATGGGATTATTCTTTGCAGAAAATAAAAAGTGTAAATTAGGTAGAACCCGAATTTGGGGTGTTTATGTAGAAGGTCAGGAATAATTAAATTGCAATTGAGTTAAGTTTTGTCTTAAGTTGTATTTACTCCCTAACCATATAATTTCCATATATGTAATTCTTCATCGAAATATGAATAAACACCTAAACATAAGAAAGGGTTACAGTTATAACTATAATTTGAGGTGTTGCGATTGAAAAAGCTTAAATTAGGATATCTTCTCCAAAATTTCCTCACAAGACAGGATACTTTTACATATTTCTTTAATATTTTTTATTTTACTTTTTATTCAGTTAGGTCTTCACGTAAAAAAGGACTCGGTTAACAGTATAAACTATCAAAAACACCTTTCTTGGCACTTGAGAACGCAGGAGAGGTCGGATCTAAAAAAGCTATTGCGTCACTTCAAGCCCTACATGATGCTCTGTTAATTTTTTTCATGAGTTACCTACATTAAGTCAGAAATATCGCCTGTACACAAAAATCCAGTAGTGCAATCAGATAGTGCACATACTTCATATGAACACAAAAACACCCACATCTTAGGGAATATTTATTATTAATATCGGATAAAATATTGGTTTGTAATAATTAAATTATCCTTTGAATTACTAATTACAAATTATCAGGATTAAAAAGGTCAACACTAATAACAATATATTTCTTATATCAAAGCTGTCGAAATCTTCTAATGAAATTTTTATGAGTAACAATCTAATTTAATTTAAAATCTAAGATTCCGCGCTTAGTAAACTAATTAATGTTCAAGCCAAAAAAATTGGCCGATTTCCAAAGGATGGATGGCAATGGATCCTCTCACCGTCCGCGTTTAAAGCAATTTTCACAAATAATGAATGAAACATTCTTACCTTTAAAAAATTACTAAGATCAAGATAAAATTCAAACTTAACATTTGAGAGTGTAATTGTATTTTTATCTTTAAAAAGCTCGCTTTTATAAATTGCCTATCATTAACTTTTCCATTGGCAATGATATTTATTTAAATAAATATAACTTTAATCTGATTCTTGGGAAACATTTAAAAAATGAACACACGTACTTTTAAAGGTACACATTACCAAAAACATTCATTAGCACTCATAAATAATAAAGCTGTGAATGTTTAGATAGCAGATTTAAAAAATCGTACGCGATTAGTAAAAGCAACACCGATAATAATCAGAGTAATGTAGTAAATGTTCTGCAAGAATAAGAAAATAATGCTCATTTGTTTAATTATTCTTTGAAAATAACAGTGGAGAATAAATTCAATACTTTATTTGGCGATTAACTATAAGTTTGTTCAAAATCGGTCTGCTTAAAACATTAAACATTAAATGCTTTTTAATATTTCTTTCCTCTAAAATACTATTTAATCATTGAGTAAATTAACTTTTTTAATGTCATAAAACCAGAATGGCAAATTATTGAATTTTGAGTTATACATGAAGATGACCTTAGTTAGGGTCGAAACGTTTCTAAACAACATGTTTTAATCGTCGCTTTTCTTACACCTAAATTATCCATCATCGTAATATTCATCATGTTTAGATGAAGAGTAAACTTGATGAGAAATAATGTAATATACATTTCTAATACAAATATATTTGTATAATAACAAAGCCAACTTTAAACATCACAAAGTCATCCTGGTTCAGTGCGAGTGACGACGCTCACAAAGGCAAAAGGGAGTCATTATAAGATTTATGGCAAGTGCGCTCGCAGATCCGATTTTAAAATCTGTCATATGATTTTGAGGAAAGCAGGCAATTACCGTAATAGAAGCATATAAATAGGCACGCAGGACGCAGGTAATTTTCCGTAAACATAGAATTGGCTTTAGGGGAAGCTGAGTGTTAGTCTATTGTTACAGAAAGTGTCAATTCAAAATTAAAACCAAATATGTTTTCTGTACATAAAATTAATAAGTTGGAAAGTCAGTATAGAAAATATAACCATGGTTATGGTCTCACCTAGTATAAGCACACATTTTATCTGCAATGTCGTGCCAGAATTTATCTATTCAACATTCCAATTAGAATGATTCTTTTGCTTTAATCCATCTCGGATCATTAACGCTAAAGAAATCTTTAAGCTGCCTGTAACATTCATTATCTATAATATAACAATATAAATAAACAACTGGCTAGAACAAAGAAGAAGTAGTAATTTTAAACCAAGAAAAAGGTTATTATCAACTTCACTCCCTTGCGCGACGACAGAAATCAAACGAGAATGGCATCAACATTCCGCTCAAGTTGACATCTAAACCTGGGTGAGCAACCTCTACACTCAGAGTGCTGTAGCAGTGTATTATGAATAGAATGGAAGCAAATGAAAAACGGGTTTAAACAATTGTTTTAACTCTTTCTCATACACTTCATTATTCTTCGACATCAGCACTGAAGATAACTACCAAAAAGTGAAAGGAATTTGTAAAATTAGATTTACTGGAGAAAAGTAATTATTCATTTATTCATAATCTAGTGATTAAACTGTTAATCTTAATATGATTAAATTTGATAGGTACAATTTTCCATAAAATCTTCGGGAGAAACAACTAATATTAAAGTATAATCGAGTGAATTCATACTAGACCAGTTCAGTCCAACATATCAACAATGTACCATATACCATATACCATTCCTATTAACGTATTTTTATCAATTTTCATTACCCACCTGCAACATTTTGCGCTACATTTTTACTTTCTAAATAAAGAGAAATTATTGTGATTGCGCAAAAATTTGTTCTCGAGATTTTAATGAATTTACCTTCAGGTTTAAGTTTCTCTGAGTCCAAAAAAGTGGTTTTTAAAAATAATTTGTCAGTCGTCAGAATTTATTAAAAAATTCTAAAATTTAATCCAATTTAAATTCGAATCCAACGTTCTAAGCCGTTTTCCCGGGGAAAATCTAGTTTCTGAGCCTGTATTTTATTATTTAAAAAAATATATATATTACATATCTGTAGAAAAAACCGACTTCTGACGCTACTTACAATCAAGTGCGGCATAATTAATTATATAATTATTATTATTATCAATATTTGGATTATTAATATAAAAAAAATAAATAAATGGGACACCACATTATTTGTTTACAAACTTCCAAACCTGAGAATTATCAAAATGGACCGAAAGTTTGAATAAAATTAATAATAATATTTAAATTGGCCAGGATATTGAAAATCATATATTTTGAAAAAAGACCTAATTTTCCTAAAAAAAAAAATATTTTATCTTTTTTTTTATAAATGCGAAAGTACTACTTACTTATTCGTGCTAAGGCTGCTTTTAAGGCACTAGGAGCGCAATTAACAAAGTACGAACAATATATTATTTAAATAAAAAAGTATGCATTAATGCAAATTTTACACAATTACTGAGCTAAAATAAATCTCTCGATTTTGCTCGGGGAATAATGTTTATGAACATGTAGCTATGTCAAATTATATCGAAATCAGCTCAGTAGATTAGACTTAACGTGTCTGCACAGACAGATGACAGACAGACAGACATTACTTAAAAACCACATTTTTGGACACAGAGGATAACAAACGTGTAAATTTATCAAAATTAAATTTTTGCACAATATTTTCTTTCACGTAGATAATGGAGTAAGTAAATAGAAAAAAAAAGGTAGCACATTTCTAATAAAAAAAGGCGTAAAAAAAACTGACCCATAATCCATAGTGAATTATTAAACCAAAAATATCCAGCTTTTAAAATTCCTTGATAGATTTTTTTTAAATATATATTTCATCATCCTAAAAGAAAAAAAAGTTGCGTAGGTATATCAGTAAACAATATTACGCAAAATAATATCTTTGAAAGTTGAATAATATCGAAAAGGATCCACCGATCTCGAAACATAATAAATAAAAAAACTCTAAAACGATGTCCAATTTAAATTCGATCAGTCATTAATTAGTTCACAATATATAAATATTTTATAAGGAGAGAAAGAAAAGTGAATACTGGTTTCCGACAAAAAAAAAAAGAGTGGATGATAAATGTTTGTTAATATTTATTATTAATAAGTAGGAATATATTTATATATATTTTAATTCATTATATATTTTATCATATAGCTTACCGAAAGTAACGGAAGCTATGTGTTCGTCGACGTAGCTGTGCTACGTCTCCGATCCCAAAATTCCAAGAAACAACTCCGTTTCAGACATGAGAGAACATTTTTGGTTCTGTGTCTGTCTGTGATTCATTTTTTTCTAATAAATATACTTAGGGTCAGGTGGGGTAGTATTAGTATTAGTAGTAGTCCTCTTCCAGTTTAGTATAGGTAAATAATTTTTTCCCTGAACCTATCTGAGTAGTAAATGGTCATTCATATTTACCCCCTATCCTAAGGGGTAATTGTAAATAGGCTCCCACCAGTTAATAATCACTACTATAAACACCAAATTCCCATATCATCACACTGCAGTAGTGTTGAGTTCAAGAAGATAACACAAAATGTATCCTTTAATTTGTCAAACTAGGGAAACCTAAGTTTTTGTAAAAACTTTAAAATTTGTTCACAATTACCCCAACTGACCCTATCCATTTTTTAAAACATTTGATTGGTACGTCATAATTAGCCCATCGTCTCATTAAAGTTTAACTTTCTGCGCCCATTTATTTTTAGGGTTTCTAAGATCCTTTTCGAATCCATTATGCCGAGGGTGATATGTCTGTCTATGCGTCGCTCTTTAGTTCATATCTCCCGAACCGTTTAAGGAAAAACGTTTATTGGTATAATAAGTTTAAATATCCTCCCAAAAAAAATCCCTCCCCCCAACCACCCTATAACGGCTAGTCTTAAAATTTTGGTTTTTAAACCTAGAATTAATTTCTAAATTTTGTCAATATTTATATCGTAGGAAGGCATATAAACTTTGTTTCGGTGGCTACAAAGATTCTACGAAAAGCCTCTATTGAGAAGGTATATTATCTATTACTACGTTCACACATCGTTTTGGAAACGGTTTTAAAAACGATCCACTAGTTCAAAACACTGTATGAACGGAGATCGACGGATCGTATCGGTTTTGATCCGCTCCACCAAAAATACGTGATCGGATCGGGGAATCGGAATTCAAAACGCACGCGTGAACAGGTCGTGGAGGGGATCGAGATATCAGGTTATTTTACTCTTTTCCACTTTTCAAGTTCTTTACTTTCGTGAGCTTCCGTTTCTTTTTTTAAACTGAAAAAACGTTATTAAACAAAAGTTAAAACTATAAAGAACCAGTAAAAACTTTTAATAACTTGTAAATAAAAATGTAAAAATACGCGGATTTATTAGGTAACAAGAAAGGAGGTTTTACTCGTGACGTCACTTATGAAATATCGAATACAAATATTTCGATCACCTGTATTTTTTGTTGTGAGAACGCGGATCGTTTTTAAAACGAATTGGATCCGAAACGCTTTCAAAACGATGTGTGAACGTAGTATATATTTCAGGCTATAAGATTCTAAAAATTCTAAAGTGTTAAAAACTGATCAACGTGTGATGTTATTAAAGGCACAATGACATTTTATTACATTTTCTGTGACAATGTTCACGTTGGAAAAGCAATAAACCACATACAACTAAATTTCCAAATATATACGATATTCGACTAAACTTAAAATTTGGATTGTCGCGCAGATGTATCTAAGATGTAAAATAAAAAGTATTTATTTCCAAGAAGCATTATCCTAAGGTAAACCTCGTAAAGGAAAAAAAAAAAAAATTGTAAGTGAATATATTTTATAATTTGTACAAGCGTACACTAATTACATGCGGCTTTACATTAATTTTATAACATATAAAATCAATTAGCTACCGTAAGTTAATAAAGATATTATTTATTTTTAATGATTTAATGCGACGGGATATTATCTTAATTCCTTCTAAACATACTTATCCAAATAGATTTTGTAATTTTCAGAACTTGTCAAAGGAGTATTATGTACCGTTTAGTAGCAGATAAGAGTCGAATTAAACATGCTTAGATGGCTTTCTTTTTAGATAGAAGTAACGTTCGTTTAATCTTTATGTTTGTTAAGTTACATTTGAAACCCTTAAAACGGTTATACAAGTATGATAACGTTATAATGTAATCTTATTATTTGTGTAAGAAATTATAGTTATTAATAAAGCTGTGATAAAGAAGACTGTTACAAAAAGAAACAAGCAACAAAGGGTCATTAACATAGTTACGGCTTTTCGAGAAGGAACCGGATTACTACTGTTTTTAGTCTCCCTCAGTGCTTAATAGAATAGAAGTGGAAGGAACTAATAACTAAATAAGTACACATAGAAAAATCACAGTATAAAACGAATTTGCAAATGCAAACTTGCTTTTAACTGGGAACGGTCAACAACAGTTAATGTAGATTGGATTGGAATCAAGATTGATAAATTACGAATGAGGAAACTCCCAGAAACCACAGGCATGTGTTAAAGCGAACTAGCTTTCAACTAAAAGCGGTCAAACCACAGGTTTGTTAAAGCGAACTAGCTTCATTAAGAAATCGTTCTTCATCAGGAGAGGATAGATTGAAAGCAAGTGTAACACACATCTGTAGGACAAAGAGAAGAAAACCACAGATCTATTAAGGCAAACTAGTGTTCATCTTAAAGAAATCATCATCGATGCAAGATAGACTGAAAGCAAAAGGAACTAATAATTCTTAGAGAAACCACAGGTTTATTTAATCAAACTACCCGTATCTTTTACATGAAAGCGGCCATAGGCTCTGAGATCGTCCTAGAAATCACGAGTATCTAAGGCCCAATGCACACAGAAGAGGCGAGAGGCGGAGGCGCGACGTGGCGCGGGCGAGGTGCAGGCGCGACGTGGCGCACGCCTCCTCCATGTAATCTTATGGCCCAATGCACACAGAAGAGGCGCCGCTTTCTCGCCTCCTCGACGCCTCTTCCTCACCTCTTCATTCATGTTGAAGAAGCGTGCCTCCTGCACACCTCGCCCGCGCCGCGCCTCCGCCTCTCGCCTCTTCTGTGTGCATTGGGCCTAAAAGTCGAAGGATTTAGTAAATAAGAGTCGAAAACTTGAATCAGTAGTGTCTCTAATCTAAATCTATTGTTAAATGATCAGAAAAACTAATAAGAATATTATGGTACATTATTAACAGCCAGAGCAAATATCATGATAACTAAATATAATATATTTATGAAGAAAAAAAAAAGAAATAATTTAGCGAACTAATTACCTTTATAAAAGTGATCCGTCTACATCTTCCATAAAAGTTCACCATTCACATCGAGTTCTAGGGATGAATGATACCTATTGCAGAAGAGTTGTGAGTTGCGACGTCCAATGATAGCTGTCATGTTCATCTCTCCCAGATGCACGAGTCTGAAAACAACAAAAGAATAGGTAAATCAAAATAGAATAATAGATTTCTAAAGGAAGTTCACGCATCAGAACTACGAATGCAGATCTACAAATAATAAGACGAACTTCAAAATAAATTTTATGGATAGGGGATAGGCGTCAGATATTATCTATCACGATTGTTGAAATCAAAATATTGTTTCATAGAAATGACAAAAATTGTTGATTTTAAAGTTTAACAACAAAGCACAACTGATTTAATTCGGACATACCATACAATAATAGTTTATTAATTCGTGATCACATTACTTCTTCGTACGCAAGTATTATTATATGAAAATTTGATTAATCACCTAATAAATGATAAAGAATTACTAAACAAAAACAATGGTAATTAAATTAAGGCAATATAGCTGCTAAAAATGTTAAGTAGGTACAATAGATGACAATGATATTCAAAGTTTAATAAGTATTAAGTTAATCTCGCAAAAAGTGGTCATATATATATAAACTAAACTTTTTCAATAAGTTGTCCCTTTTTTATCAATTCAGAGTTCGTAGAGGGGGGTCTTCAAGGGTTTTTTAAAATAATAAACCATACTCAGTTTTTATTTTAAAAAAACCCTTGAAGACCCCCGTCTACGAACTCTGAATCTATAAACTACACCATTTTAAGAAAACTATTTAGTAGGCCTTTTAGTTAATATATTTTGCGCAGCGATTTATCACTGAAATAAGACTAATACCTACAGGTTTTAAAAATGACCAACGATGTGCTTATTGGTAACAACATAATTTATTATCAATAGTAATTAGCTGAGAATGGTGTTATTTATGATTTCTAAATTCAAGTACTTTTCCGGGAAAAAGATCATCATTGATGACTCACAAATAGCTAAATAATGTAAAAGTCTAACATGTTGCTATAAAAGTTTTCCACCTGAGACAAAACATTTTCACGTATTTTTGTTCCATCACTTGACTAATCTATGTAATCATATAAAACCCAAATATTACTGAATATTCTGCTATGGCTGGTTATGCTGAATGAATAAAAAAAAGTATGAATATGAAACCAAGTATGTGACTGGAATTTTAAAATTTAAGCAATGATAAGAAAAGTTGAAGATGCCTGTACCCACAGCAGTGTTTATGTATCCAATACACAATTGATTAAATTCTAATATATATATGCTCTACGTTACCAAAAGAGGACATACGTATTCTCGTTCACCAATGACTAAAGACACACTACATAATTGATCATACCGATAAGTTCGTGACGTGGACAATCTTTCCGTTCTGTTGTGATCAAAGATATACCTATATAAAAATAGGCACTCATTTCCATGAAAGAACACACATTTAACACTTTCTTAAAACTTAAAACAATGCCTAAAAAAAATTAACGTCAAAAATTATAATTAAAGAAGGAATTGTTGAAAATAGTAATAGATAAGAGGAATTGCGTTGTGGTACCTGCTAGGCACTTAGGAACACATCATCATGGAGGTTTCAAGTCATTACCTGAAGGTCTTGGATCAGAGATGACCCTTCAAGATATTTGTTCTGCTTCGCATCTGTAACCCGGGGCAGAGCTAACGATGCCGGACCACCCTCGAGCACACACTCGCAAAGCACATTAATTAAAACTCAACTATCTGACAGCTGACAAGTGCTCAACTTTGCAACAGGTTAAGTTTTAAAGCACTTTCACTTCAGGTCCTGGTACATTTTTTTTTACCATCCTAAACATCGAGCCAGTTCTGGGAAACAAGCTATCTTTTAATGCAAATGACTTCGTCTTCGTCGTATGGTATATTCTTTTAAAGTTGATAAAACTGACAGTTTAAGGTTAATGTGTCGATGAATAACGTCGGCTTTTATTCTTAGTGTCAGAGATAATTGTACCGATACAAAAGTTAGCTTCGTGCAATATAAATGCATTAGGTGTTTTAACCGGTGTTTGGGAAGTAGCTGCACTTTTTATTCGCAAAATGAAATGAGATTGTAGTATAATGTGGATAAAGACAATTTAAATTTATTAGTCACTTATATAAAAGGCAAGTTTGACCGGACTCATCTACCATCGGCACTACGACAGAAGGACCAAAATTCGGTTAGGAATGTGGTTCACATAATATACGATAGCTATGTTTTATCTCAAACAATTTGTACCTGTTTCTTCGACTCATCCTCTGATATAATGCTAAAATTTAAAACACAAAATATCAATTACTACTTTAATTTTTTCAGTAATATCTCAAGAATTAATAACAGTTGTTATTTTCTCTAGAGTTATAGATCTTGCAAATAATTTTAATTTTTCTAAATAATTCAAGCGATTAATAATATTATTATGAAAATATGTATACAATCTTTAAAGCTTAAATAATTTTTATCTATTGTTTAAATCAACCATTTACTTAATTGTTTATTAATAGGGTCTACTTTTTAAAGCGATTAAGCCAGTTTGCTGTTTATAATTAATAATTTTACCATAATTAACCAATAAATAATTTTATTTATTGGTTCCAAGATTATCCAAGGTAATAAAAACACGTCGTTTTGAAGCAATTGGCAGACTATCTTCAAAAGAACTCATCCAATATTTAAGAAAATTTGGATGGTTTATCGAAAGTTAACTAAATATTGCTAAATTTATACTTTTATTCTATTTCTTTTTTTCTTTTTTTTTTTAAATCAAATTATAATCATTATTAACACTGGGAGACAGACAGAGAAAAATAGACTCCAGCGCCGGGATTTCAACTACGGGCCTCTGTATATAGATGCCCGTGGTTCAAATCGCCGCGCTGTAATCTGTAATCTATTTTTCTCTGTCTGCCTCCTAGTGTTAATAATGATTATAATTTGACAATACTGGTTTGCAAAGGCATAACGCCATAAGTACGCGAGGAAGCTAAGTGCCAAACTAATTGGCAGACTCTTTTATTAATAAAATTCTTGAGCAATTACATCTGATCAATCTATAATTAATCTAAAAATCCAATGCATCACAATTTATTCTAACGTGCGTAGAATTTTTTATGCTTTATCAATTTTTAACGATATTTATGCACAAACCTCTTTCTTTTTCTTTAATATTTATTCTCGATTAGATTTATGAGAAATGACATTACATTAACACCTTGATTAATTAATCGAAGTAATTAATATTTCCTAACTTTAAATTAACAGTCAGGCTTTAGCATCAGGGTAAATTACACTAACCACGCAATAAAATAATATAAAAAAATGGACTATTAATAAAATATGTATGAAATTTAAAAAATTAAAAAAAAAAAACTTTAAAAGAAATTGTATATTGGAATAATTTTGAAAGATTTAAAATGCTAAAAGTAATTACTCCACCCATGTCGGCACCTGACAAACTGACCGCTTTGCCTGTCATCAAGATTTTAAAAAACCC
>KZ651520.1:162275-180882 GCA_001010745.2 Gerris buenoi
CTGGAGGGAATCATGGGAGTTCATGATTCCCTTGTTTTTCATTACTCCCTGTTCTACCCGCCCGGGTGCAATGAGTAACTTCCCTCCCCCTCCCTGTTAACTAGGGAGGAAAGTTCACTTTTTCTCCCTGCTGGAGGTAAAGTAAATTTCGTAAGGAGAAATATTAAATTATTTTATTATTATTATTTAAATATTATTTTATTTTTATATGTTATTGCATTAATGTTGCAGCATATTCACTGCGAATTTTTATTTTTCTTGAGTTTTGCACTTTTTAACCTAATAATATTAAGTTAATTAATCCTGCAGTTGTTAATTTTATTTTATTTTTTTAAATGAACGGAACTTTTTATACTTCGTTAGTTACTTTAAAAGAATATAAATTATTAGTTCTATTAATTAAGATTACACAACTGAGATAATAATCTATTATTAGAAAGGTTCTAGATATCAAAAGAGAAAAAAGGTTGTGTTACAAATAATAAATTAATTTATTATAAAACCTATTAAATCGCATGATCAAAGACAACCCGAAGTGTGCGGAACAAACGGAGCTTAAACAAGAATACGAGCTATTCTAGCAAAAAGTACACTAAAAAAAAATATATAACAAACATATTAGATGCGTATTATTGTATAAGTAAAAGGATTACAGGAAGCTAATACTATATATAAATGCACTGAGTACAGAATGCCGGACGCTCCCACGATAATCTTAGGACAGGAAAGATGATGCTAGGATAGCACTGAAAAAAAAAAAAAAAAAAAAAACACTTGCGGACCTGTTAGCGCAGGATGCAAGATCAAAACCATCCGGCCTTAGTCGACCTGAAATAGGACTCCCTCAGGCACCGAGCCAAAATAAATAAACTTAAAATGTACAAAAGCAAGTTTTTAATTAAAACTAGAACTGGGGTTTACAGCAAAGTCCCAACTTAGAAGTCTTCAGTTCGCCTTGCCTCATCCTCCTTATTTAAATCTGCGGGTTAAACTACAGCTATTCCTTCGCTAATTTTGGAATAAATCCAATAATTTTTTTTTATTATTATTACAAAAAGAAATAAGACAATTTTTTTTTGCAATATAACATTATTTGATCAATTTATTTTTTTATTTTTGTACATAACAATATAAGAGACTGAATCTGGAAATTGCCAGATTAAATTCGAGCTACGTCATCTTTGCGAATGCATCTTATCTGTTTTATTTTTTTTTAAATCCCGCACCCAAGTTTATTTGCTTTATCTTGATTTTTTTTCATCAAGATTTTTAAATCTAGACTCAATTAAGTTTTTATTTCATTTTTTTTATAATATTAATAATAATAAAAACAGCACGTAATAGTTATTTAGATAGCGACCAAAACAGTGAGTATAATAAAAGAGTTTGCAAGTCTCTCAATAAATAGTTTATTGCTTCAAAAAGCGCTTTTAACTTAATTCAGTTTATAATAAGCGTCTTAAGCGCAAGTTGTAAATAAACTCGTCTTATTTAAGTGAATAGCTCTAATATGGAATTCAAACTATTAATCAATTTATGTAATAATCTTAGTGGGTGCTTGGTATACAAGTTAAAATACAATATGTATATACTTTTTATTACAATTTTGTTTAAGTCCGCTTTATGTATTAAGTTTATTTATTTGTTTTAGTTAAATCATAGAAACATCTTAAGTCCTTATTTCTAAGCCAATGATATGAACTTTAGTATTTACATTTGAAAACTAAGTGGGTTGGTTTAAAACGAGATTTTTGAATTTCCTTAGTGAGAGTAAAATGTTTAATCTGAAGATAGAACATTGAATTGTTGATGGTTGAAGATGTAAAATGTCGATGTTTAAGCATTGTCGTATAGAAATAGAATCAATTTTATTATTAATCTGTTTTGACCTCTCTAATCATATCTAATAAACAGGTTTATTGTCAATTATCGAAATAACTGATTGATGATAATCAGTTATGTAATTATATTAAATAATGTTGACATAATAGTTAAATAAGTTATCTATTTAATATGTTCTGGATATTTTACATTGTTTATAGGCGTTGTATACATCAAATGCTTTATTCGATTATACATAAATTGTTCTAAGCTGGTAGTCAAATATGCGTTTACATAAATATTGTGACGAGCGGAAGAAACAAATTAAAATTAAATAAGAAATATAATTAATATAATTAAGTTCATACAGATAGACTAGTTACCAAAAGACACTTTATTTATTTTGTCCCATGTAAATTTCAACTTTCTGAGCCTATTTGTTTCTCTTCCACTTGCGCACAAACATACAATTATTTACACCTATATCTTCAAAAGTACTCTTTCTGATTTTTATGAAATTTAAATGGTTTGTCAAAAGCAGCCACCAGATAACCCCAGATTAAATTCAAACGTCTGCGTTTGAAGCGTCGTTGCTCAATTGATAATTTAATTCATGAAAAAAAGAAACACTTTTGACAGTTTTTTTTTCAAATTTAATAAAGTTGGCAATAACAGGCTGTAAAACCATAAAATCATTAAGTATATGAAATAGGACGCGAGGAAGCTATGTGCCACACTAATGGGAAGAGTATTTACACAATTTATTATTTAATAAATTAGTAATAAAAAAAAATAAATCCTTTTAACTTAACAATATATTTGTGCCTGGTATTCTACCTTTACCGATTTCTAAGATCATTCGGATGCTCAATCATAAGGTGATGCCGTAGGATGCATCACCGCATCAACATCACATCCTCTTGAGATTTTATAGTAATGAGTGATGAATGATTACTTTCCTGAGCGATTCTTCAGTTTAATCAGTAATCTTCTCTTATAAAAGCTAACGAGACCGGTCCTTCCCATTTTACCTTAACCCTTAACAACCTTCAACAATTCATATATCAAAAAGAAACCTATAGAGAAGTATCGACAACTACCCGCCATATGAAAAAAAAAAAATTATAAGAAATATATTTTGATTCAAGTGACTAACTGTTAGGAATATTAATGAATGTTAGGAGTGGAAACGGTAAGGATTCCTCTTTGGAATTGCCGCGCGCTACTCGGATGCTTCCGAAAAGGCCTCCCGGGTAAGATCATCAATTGGAAGCCGGCACCAAAAATGGACCTGATCGAGCATTAATTTGTCTCTCCCATATCCGAGATTGGGAAGAACCATCCTTTTTTTTCCATATTGGAATTCATCTCTGTTCGATAAATAATAAATATGAGAATTCACAACCGCGCAACGATCATTAAACATGAAAACTCTTCTCCTTCCAAGTGACAAATTGAAATGATAAATAGTCTGACGAATTGGTTTGTAACAAATGAATTCTTTTTTTCACTATTTATTATAACTTTCTCGTATGCCTATTAGTAGAGAGAAAATATCATATAAATAAATAATTATAAGTGTAAAAATAAGTGCCATCTTAAATTAATGAGTAATAATAATACAATTTGTACTTCTAAATAAAATAATTATAATTAAGTAATTCTTATGAATATTCCCATTAATTATAATGAATAATGTAAAATATAAATGTTTAATGAAATAGTCAAGTAGATATTTCTTCACAGTATAAGAAGAAATAAATATCTAGAGGAATTTAGTATGTTAACATTTTATTCGTAAAACTCAGAATTCTATTTCAATCAAAAACTAGATAGTAATTATGAGTAATTAATTTTAGAGCCATCAAATCCACGATGGTTTTGAGTTAAGCAACTCTTTGAATTCACATTTAAATACGATAAGAAAAATAATTATAATAATATAAATCTATTATATAATATGTAAATAGGCAGCAAAATTGAATTTTACTGAAGAGGAATTAAGTCAGCCTCCGAGCCTTAGGACGAAGACAGGCTACGAAAAGTAACGAACACACAGAGGCAGAAATGATTCCTTTGCTACCTTGTTCCATACAATATTTTATCTACTCACGCTATTTAGATAAAAAATGGAAGCTTAGGTAAACATATTAATACATTAATTATATAAAATGGCTTTGCAATAAAACAAGAATAAAACTAAACACAAACAAAAACAGATGTTACGACACGTATTCGTAACACTGTACTTTTTCTGCCTAGGCAGGGAAATATTTCACGACTCTCAATATTTTCCGATCAATTTCTTTCCTGCCTGTTTTTATTATTTTAATAGCAAATCAGCAAAATAGTACTTTCCAGCCTAAAAATAATTTAGGTAATGCTTAATTTTGCTGCCGTGAGAAGATAAATATATTTATATTTTATCCACAAAGCATCATATTCAAAAACTTTACTAATGCTAACATGATATTAGCTATTAGCTAGAACGCATGTCAGATGAGATATTTAACCCGAAGCAATAGACTTTAAACGCTGCCAAATGATGTGTTAGCACGTCTGCGTAATACGATCTCGCTTTAAGATTATTATTAAACATGTTTAAGGAGTCGCTTTTCGTGAACTCAGTGTTAGCAACCAAAATATTGATCCTGAAAATTAACCTTACATTCACCGAAATGACGACACCACCCAAGCCTTTAATAATATTTCTCCAACTCTTCCAGCCTACACTTTATTTATAGCTAGTAGCTTAACCATACTGATTATACACACCAGATATTGACAACATTACATATATTATAATATTTCACACTGGAAAGATTGTTATTATTCTTTCGTTGCTGGACACCTTTAGATTCGGCAACATCCGATTACATTTCATAATATTCGAAGTAGAACAAAAAATTATAAAATATGGATATTATTTTTTTTTATTTTATCCTGTTTAAATACGAATCCACGGAGTTACTTAATACAAATCGATCGTGGATTCGGTGGCTCCAAAAATCCATTGTTTTATACGGAACGCTTTGCCTTACGGCCAAATTGTTGAAAGTCTTTCCCTTCCAAGTAAAAGCTTCTCTTTGGGTTATTATTTAGGCATAATAAAAAAAGGTCCTTCCCGAAAATGCACGGGTTCGGAAATAATCCCATCTTTTAAAAGTCCGCTACCTGCATCATTATAGCCTATGTTTCTTGGATGGGTTATGTATTACCGGTCGAATCCACAACTATGAGAGGTTTATAAAACGTCTAATTTAAACCATGAGATCACAATCTCACTATTCTCCTCATGTTCTTTTACGCTTTGAAAATTGCGTAATTTTTTTATTTAAAAGGCTTTTAAATTGACCTGATTTTTGGTACTTTAAATAAAGAGTCTAAAACATATTATATAAACGATTAAAACAATATGGTCATTTTTGTAACTTTGTAATGGTCTTAAAATAAATAGTTTCATTTTAATTTTCAATTATGTCCTCCCGGTTTTAAGTAATTACTTATTGATCTTGGTGTTTACTTAATGATTACTTAATAATATTTTTTTACAAATACATCAAATAAGAAATTTCTACACAGACTGTATATAAAACAATGTTAACATGAATTGTCATCGAATCACGGGACACCCTGGTATATAATATATTTATTATTTTTGCAAAATTTGATCATTGGATCACACATCGCAGCTACTGACAATTATCAATGGGAAAAATGTTCAATCTTTCAGGTGTATGCTTCTTAATCTAGAAAGTCCTGGAGTGATAGTATAATAGTGAAAATGTTGTATCTATACGAATGAAGTTACCCTGGTAAAATCTACAATACTTTATGAAATATTAATAATACTTTTTTTTAATAGCATTAGCAGCGGCAACTCTGATAAAAATACCGACCGAATATAATAGCGAATCTCCTCATTTTATAATTTTATATAAATAAAAACAATTAATGTACAAATCGGTTTGAACNAGTACGGTAAAAACGGTGAAAATTAATCTGTGACATACTTTAGACAAACCATCCGAAGTTCATAAAAATCAAATGAGGCATTTTGAAGATATAGGCAATTATCAATGGGAAAAATGTTCAATCTTTCAGGTGTATGCTTCTTAATCTAAAAAGTCCTGGAGTGATAGTATAATAGTGAAAATGTTGTATCTATACGAATGAAGTTACCCTGGTAAAATCTACAATACTTTATGAAATATTAATAATACTTTTTTTTAATAGCATTAGCAGCGGCAACTCTGATAAAAATACCGACCGAATATAATAGCGAATCTCCTCATTTTATAATTTTATATAAATAAAAACAATTAATGTACAAATCGGTTTGAACAAGTAACTAATAAAACTAATTTTATATAATAAAAACAAATATTTCTTGCTTGTATAACAACAATCATAATGTTGTCCCCAGAGGGATATACAATATACATGTTTAATCGGCATTGTAACTGCGAAATTATTCACTCATTAATTTATAACTCAAAAACTAAATTTAGATTAACTTGGTGTAAAATAAATGATAACGGATGATAAGATGCTGTGCAACAGTTTGAAATTGGACGTGCTCTTTATATATTGACTAAGTTTATTCTCACTGTGGGAATCAATTAAGTGATAAACTCTTGACAATTTAAGGTTAGAAACAAATTCGTAGTGTACCTGAACCAGGAAAAGGTTTTTCTTTTACATAGTAGCGTATTGTATACATAACACAAACCCCGTTTTTAAAGCATTGAGTTATAAAAATATTTTTGCTTATTTCACTTATCACATGATGTTAAGCATGTTCATTGTTTCTACCTAACGCTGTTCTTAGTTCACAAAGTTACCATTCTTTCAAGAAATGAAAACATACATATACTTATTTTACACATTCACATTCTCTTTAGAGAATATAACAAGAAGTAAGTAATGTAATATATGTACCCTGTACCCGTTATCTTAAAATGATTACAGTAAGCATTGTCATAAAATTTTTCTTCTCTTTAAAGCTTATGCGTTTAAAAGGAATTTTCACTTTGGTATCTAAGATGCTTCAAAATACCTCTAGAATCTTGTCATCAACAATGCAAAAAGACAATTTTTTATTTCGTTCCCTATTCGTAATCGCTTGCATTCACACGTTGCACATTCCGTCATGCATCCGTGCTTACATGGAATCCTCATTGGTTCTTTTCTTTGCGCTAGAGAATCAAGAGAACTGTTGTGAATGCTGTGTGGATGAAAAACCTTCAAGAATGCTGCTTTTAAAAAAATTGGAGTCCGGATACTTACAATAAACAGTGAATAACGGTACCATTAAGCAGATAAGCTAATAATCGAAAGATAAATTACTGATTGTATCTGAAGTATAGAAAAATAAAGGTTTTTTAATATTTCCTTAACATCCACAACCATTTTGCTTCCGAGCTTACCGAAGAAAACGGAAGCTGTATGACCATTCTGAACATTTTTTTATGTTTCAGATTTAAAGAATTCTAAGACAGAATTCCGTTTTTGGCAACAGGGAACATTTTTTGTCCCGGTGTCTGTCTGTCGTTAGATTTTTGCAAACTAACATATCTTCAAAATAACACGTCCATTTTTAATGAAATTTGGATGTTATGTCATAATAAGCCCATATATATGTTATGTCATAATGGTCCTACATAAGTTTAAACCTTCTGCGACCATTTATCTCTCTGCCACATGCGCACATTTAAACTATATTGCTTTAAAGCTTGCCGAAGCTTTTTTTATGTCTCCATTTTAAAATAGACTGCCAATTAGTGGTGGCACATAGCTTTCTCGCATCCTATCATGTACTGTATTGATTTTTTTGCTTTTACAAGCCATTATTGTCTAATTTATTTCACTGTTTTCCCAAGTTATTTTAATATGTCAAAATTATATTGATCTATTTAAAACTATCAATTAAGCAAAAGTTAAAGAGTACGGTAAAAACGGTGAAAATTAATCTGTGACATACTTTAGACAAACCATCCGAAGTTCATAAAAATCAAATGAGGCATTTTGAAGATATAGGTGTTAATACATGTATTTGTAGGCAAAGGGCCCCGCAGATGGTCTCAGTTTAATTTCAACCGTCTGCGCTCTTTACATGTTGCTAAATTGTTAATTCATTTCATGTAAAAAATCAAAACAATTTTGACTGTTATGAATATTCGGGGTGGGGGAATGAAATAAATTTGATAATAAACGTTAAAAATATAAAAGGCCCCCATACACGATCAAACTTACTTGACAAACTTGGCTTGTCAAGCCAGCTTGACAAGTAAGTTTGACCGTGTGTGGGTGAAAATTGTGAGTTGGATGGCTTGATGTGGGGTACTCTGGGCAATAAACTTACTTGACAAACTTTTGATCAAACTTGCTTGACAAACTAGTTTGACCGTGTATGGCCTTAAGCGTTGAAAAACCATAAAATCATTAAAATTTACGAAATAGGACGCAAGGAAGCTATATGTACCATACTAATTGGTAGAGTATCTTCAAAAGCACTCATTTGATTTTTAAGAATTTGAAGGGTTTGTCAAAAGTAGCCTGTTGTACAAATAAATATGTTTAACAAATAAAACTAAAAATAACTAACAAATGGGAAACACTGGACCAAGCAATTATGTAGGTACTTGTATATGAGAAAAGCTTAGTAAGATTTTGTTGCATAATCTTCTAATATTAGAATTATAAAACAATTGTCCGGGACAAGACCTTCACCGGAAAGTCAAAATGAACATCTTGACTTCCTTTAACAAACATAAAACTGGGACGAATTTCAAATTTATTACGAAATAGAATTACAGAGGACGCTAGTAAAAAAAAAAAAAAAAAAAAAAAAAAAAAAAAAAAAAAAAGTATATTTCAATATAAAATTAACATCATCCTGTCTTTTAACGACTACCACTTAAACACGATCTTATAACACTATAAAAACTCTTAACTTGGCTAAAAAAGATACTAATTTAGATAAAGTAAAAACTTAAAATTCCGGCTGCTAATAACACGTTAAATTGCATTAATTAATGTTATTCAAAACTGACATATAAAATAACTAACATCCTCTTTCAATAAATGACATCATCCTTAAAATTCATTCATTTTTAAAGTTGATACAGATTGCTCTGATGTAATTTTTATTTTTTTACTTTTTTTTGTAACTATGATGGAATATAATGGATTAAAATTAGTGATTACAATTAGATTGGAGAAGAAATCAAGGATTTAAAATAATTTTCTGGAGAAACAAAAAGACAACTGGTAATATCATATACGCGTTAATAAATATACTATTTAATTGACATGAAATAATTTTGAATGTGTCATAAATCAAATTGTATTTCCCATAATTTGCATGTTATTATCTGTTAAGATTCTGGTTTTATTCTAATTATGGTAGAGACCAATAAACCGGTTTGCAAGTCAGTTATTAGAGGAATCCTTCAACGATTTTGGGAGTAAGAAATGACAAATTACTAGGTCTGACAACCTCTTGTTTGAACAAAAACAACAAATATTTAAAAAAGATTAAGGAGAATTATGGAGAAGTTGTGTTTTGGAATTGGTAACGTACAATTATGTTTTTCAGGAATGGAAGCTTATCAATTAAGGTAGTGAGTTTTTCAAATCATAGATGGGATTTCAAAGTGTATTTCTTTGTGTGTTCGTGTCTTTTAGTAACGATAAAGCATCGTCCAGACTATGGCACCAAACAGAGGAAACGGCGAAGTATTTCGCATGCACTAGTATCTACTACTACTAGTAGTATCTGAACATGCCCAGTCTAAAGTAAGCATGTGTATCTGAGACTGGTCATGCGCAGAGGCTAATGCTTTGCTCGTTTCCTCTGTTCGGTTCGACAGTCTAGTTGACGAGGCTTTACTGGCGTAAAATTTGATTGATTTGTACAAAATTCGTCTCATATATACATATTAGCTTTAGAAATTCCACACTAAATATTTTCAAGATGGCGGAAAGTTTATACTCACATGACATGTTACATGGACTTTTAAAGCTCTTTATAGGTAGAATAATCATATTGTAACGGGCCGATGATTGGTGAAAGGTTGGTTGGTTCAAATGCATAGATTATTAAAGACACGTGATTGACTTGGAAATACTATGGAACTATATTTTAAACATAACTCTTAGAGGGCCGGACACAGAGTAGACTCTGGTCAAATCCGTGAATAGGTCACCCAGCGGGGGCTATGAACCCCCGCGTCAGCACTTCCTGCTATAGACCAGTATAATATGCATGTTCTTCCCCGTTTCCTGGTTGTCACTTTAAAACGCACTATGGTCAATATAAAAAAAAAAAAAAAAAAAAATCTATGCGAGTTCTATATACGCCGCGCCGCATCAAGAGTCAATATTGAATGAAAGGGCTTTGAAACTAATTTGGTAAATAGCTTGCTTCTTCATTGCAGATCTGTATCTGTTTTACATCTACCATTATTTCCTATTAACCTAAAACAATGGTTTAACAATATGACTGTGAGTTAAATAAAAGGTTAATTGCGCTAGAGGAAAAAATAAGAAATTAAGAATACAATTAACATATTTATTTAAATTGATGAGATTTTTCCCCAAATTAATATTTGGAATAGCTAATGCTGAATACAGACGACAGGTATTAGCCACTTAAGTTGGTTATAATCAGTAAGCTTATTAGAGGATATTTAACGATTTTTGTAATTTTTTAAAAAAATACAAGGAGTAAAAAAAGATATTCAGAATCGAATTTACTATATCCATCAATACAAACCTGTATTATAAAATGTTACTTTTAATAAAACTATATCGTAAATAAAACTTCATTATATTAAATAATTTAGCCTCAGTATGAGGTCTAAAGCGGCAGTAACTATAATTTTAATGAGACTTTTCTAATTATAAGATAGGACAAGGTCTAAAACTGACTATAAACACACTAATTCTGTATAAATAATATCTATTATAATTTTATTTGGTAATCAACATAAAAATGGAGGAAGACGGTATCTTAGGCTTATTATTGGTTATAATAATACTTTTTTTAAGCCTCTTAACTGCAGTTAATTCATTGACGGCCAAGGGTATAAAGCAAGAGAAAATATATTAAATAAACTTGAGAGTTCGAGGAAGATTTACAGACCTCGAAAGACAATAATACTATAACAACTAAATAAAACAACCACAGAAAAATATTTAACGCGTCAGCAAAGAAAGTTATAAGAATAAATAACGCATTGAAAGCGTATCCGATTTCTAAAAAGAAATGCATTTTATTTGCAAAATGTCAAGACAGATTAAAAGATAACAGTATCTAAAAGCCATTCGTGTCTTAAAATTGTTAGGTCTAGAGTAAATTCACTGTTTGATTTGGAAGTAGAAAGGTATGGGATTTTTATTTCTAAGAGAGAATCTTTCATACATCAAAATGTGTAATGTAAAAATGTAGATATTGATAAAGTAGATTGAAATCAGTGAAGGAGTAATGTACAGATGACGCAAATAAAAATATATGAAGACATCCCGAACAAGAAAACGGTCAAAGGAGCATAAAAACAACAAGCAAAAGGAAGGGTTTACAAGCCATTACAGCAGAGTGAAGACATAGCGACAGGAGTTGAGGGTATCTCGGAGGACAAGGGTGACGCACGATTACGACCATGTCCCCGTATCGACTGGATAATCTCCTTGGGTAAAAGCCTCACTGACTCTCAGACCAAGGCGGAGCCTGGCTCACAAGTTTCATGTAGGGGTTTTTAATGTGATTTATCGGTACATTGTACTGTTTCACGGTAACACGGTACGCAAAGTCAGTAGCCCGAGATAATATCTGGTTAATATATTAGAGGGAAGGCAAGAGAACTTGTCCCGAAGGGTAGGAGAGATCGGTGCAAATATCTCTATAAAAGACTTAGTGGCAGGTGATCGCAACCAACGACACTTGTAAATACAATCTACTTCAATAATAAATCAATACAAAACAATACGAAAAATCAATCATATAGTTGGCAAAAAGGCATTTCCGCATGCCCTTCGGATTTAAGGACATGCCACACACTATGGGAAGGTACAAGACACAATTTTTGCTTCATGCAATTCCTGAAAGGGACGGAGGCCAATTCCTTCATAAAGACAAAGGCTAATTTACTACATTCATTTTTTTGCAGAAACTACCTTACAGTCTACAATTATCAACCAATCTCATTTAGACATTTCAATTACAAACATGAATAAAAGGCAATATGTATTGTGTCTATAGTTTTTTTTATTATTTCTTCAGTAGAGAATAAAATTTCCATAGTAAAAAAAAGAAAAGTTGCATCGCTTCCTACAGGGAAAATCTTACAAGACAGATTAAGAATACTGAATATAATTTTATAGAGAGATCAATAATTAACTAGATAATTAACAGAATACTTCAGAAATACAATAACACATCTCTATCATTAATATCACTCAGTTAAGTTAAGTACATTATTGGAAGTTAGTTAAAAATTTAACTAAAGTAAATATCAAAATTAATTAAAGAAATTTCCTACTTTATAGAATTATAAATGAATAGTGAATAACATTACACAAACAAACTTATCTGAGTATAAGAATATATGTCGATGTCATGGAATTTTATACATCCTAAATAGGGTTTCTACATAAAATTAATGAATTCAATCATTCATAATAGTAATAAGCTAATGGTCAGGTACTAAAACAGACTTAATATAAATAATACACACAGAATTAAAATTGCCTGTGGTAATCACTGGAAGGTTCAATAATGCAGTACTAGAAGAAGACTGGCATTGAATATAAAATCAAAGATTAGCTCTGTTTAAAACATGCTACTTCAATCAAATATATAAATAAACTGAAATTTGACTGTATAATAGTGCGGAAAAAAAGAGAGGAGAGTTTAAGAGCAAAACTATTATTCAAATATTAGGATAGAATTAAAACCCGCATTGATGTAAATCAAATATTGCATTAAAATATTTATGTTAAAATTAAGCATAATTCCAAATCCTAAATGCTTAGTAAAAAAAGTTAACAATTGTTTTGGCACGTTTTGGATATCTGATAGCTAGATATTGGTCTCATTATTTATTATTAATGTTTCTTCTTTTATTTTTTAAAAAAAAAAAAATCTTAAAAGAGATAATAATTGATTTCAAATATGAATTAATTTATCCTTGTTGTCGAATATCCGAGAATTAAATGAAATTCGATATGACTAATACATTTAGTAATCCTTAAAATTGGAATATTTTTTGTTCTAGACATTGAACTTATGAATAAAAATTTAACTGATGTTTGACATTTCTATGTAACGAAGGCTAATTGTAAATAAAAAAAATTAAAAAATAACCATATTTATGTCCAGTTTTTAGGAAATTTTTAGTTTCTTATAACAGGCTATACAAATACCAGCTATAAGAGGATACTCTTAAAAAAAAAGAAAAAAAGAAGTTATTCAAACGTTTTAAAATATATTAAAGAAAACTTCTGATTAATTTCAGAAATGTCACAATTGTTGTGATTTTTATTGTGGTCATTAAATACTTCATAAACACCAGTAAACGCTAATTACTTAAATACCTTTAGTAACGTGTTTACTTGTAATCAAAATCGGCCTATTAGTTGATGCTCCACGACTCGGACTCTGTACAGGCTACAGTCGATAGCCAGATTTTTTTAAAAAAAAAAAAAAAAAAACACTTTTTGGACTCAGGGGACCATAAAACGTGAAAATTCATCATAATTTGATATAAATAGGTCAAATCCTACTTTAGACAAAGAACGAAGGTGTCTACTTCAATTTTAAGAGAGTAATAATAAACCAACCAATCATATTTATATTAGACCTAAAAAGTGAAACTACATTTAGCTTAACAAATATAAAGTGAATCAAAAGTTTAAGGGAGTAGGTCAAAATCTAAACTTTATTTAAACGTATCTATTTTTATGATATGGATGTAAAATTAATGATTAAAAAAATGTATGAGTATTAATTGCTTCTAGTAAGTAGGAGAAATTCTAAACAACGCCAAAGTCATAGCTTTACTAATCTATTTTTTAAACCATTATGCAAAAATATAACTAATCCAACATAATTTAATAGTAAATAAAGCAAATTGCAATAATTAGGTCAAAGTCTAAAGTATAATCAGTCGTGCTTATCTATATAATCAGATGTAAATATTATCTAGTAAAGAAAAGTGATAAAAATAAAACGTTTTCTACACTGAGTTCAAAGTATGAGGTATAACTATTTGTATACAAACGATATGTAAAAATGATTTATCAAATCCAAATAAAGAGTTTCCTTGTATATCGATCAAAATGTACAAAATATGCTACAAAACAAACCTCAAGTAAATTAAAAAATTACAAATAGGAAAATCTAAACATTAAATCAAATCTTAATGATGATATGCCTTCAATGTAAAGATATGGTTTAGGAAGCATAAAGGAAGTCAATAATTTTTCGTTAAGTAGGTCAAAATCTTTAGTTTCACCAAACGTACGTTTTCAATATGTAAAAGATCAGTCAGGAAAATTGAAATCCACAAGGTATTTTGTACTTCAAAGACTTCTAGGAATGAAACAACCAAAACTTGAGGTGGAAATTTCCTCGACGCTACATCATGAACTCTGTGATTAGACTTTCTTAGAGTCCTTTTTTGATATTTGATTCTTAATTTATTAGTCAGCTTCCACCGCTCCTTAACAATTAGTACGTTATGTTTAGTTAGACTTTGATCTTCTCTTTGTCTATCGTTTAATTTACTTGTTTACTTTAGTGATATATGGATTCATAAGGTTTAATTATAACCTTTTAATAACATTTTCTAGATTGGCAACCTCTTCTGATCGCTTTTCTGTGACGATTTCTGTTCTTATAGAACGATTATCGTGGGTTCCATAATAATTCAGGAAGCGTCTCGGACTGTTTAATACAATGTTGGACATGATCAATTTTCATAACACTTATGTCACCTTCTTCAGTCTACTCAGTCTCGTCCGCTGATATTTTTCAAAAAATAATAATTATAACAAAGTATTGTAAAAATTATAAACATTTGATAATTAGGTCAAGTCTAATGACACCAATCGTAATCATTTTTAAGCTTTAAATATGTCTATACCTAAACACATGCCTTAAGTATACTAAAAGTATAATAAAGAGTTCAAAGTCTGAGTTTAATCGAACGTACTAATGTCACAACGTAAATTGATTTCTTTAATGTAAAAATATAGTTAGTTCAAGTCTGAAGTAAAAATGTAAATAAATTTCCCGTAAATAGGTCAAATTCTTAAGTTTAACTAAACAAACCCCATCTTTATACTACGGATGTAAAACAAAAATAGATAATCAAACCAGTGCATTGTTCCCTTGTAGATACCCAAAGGTTGAAAAAATTTATATCATTTAATAATAGTAATGCAACAAAAAGTACACAACACAATGACAAAAAGTATTGTCACATTTTTCATAGAGAGGTCTCAATTATGAATAGAAGAATGCAAACAATCAAAATTTCATAAGTTTGATGAACACAGGACAATCAATAGTAGAAAGAAATTTCACATGAGGCCTCAATCACGAATGAAAGATGTGAAGAATAACACCGCTAAAATACAAAGTGCGGACAGAGACAATATAAACAACAGATAGATTGAGCATGAATTCTAAATAATAGATGACAAAAATAAACAATATGCGCTAATCTGAAGTCATTATGTATTTGAAAAACAATATAAACAAATAAAAACTATTCGAAAATCGACCATAATTGAAAAGTAACACTTAAAATGTTTTAAATAATCTTAACTGAAAGTATATAAAAGGTTTCGAAGTGATGCTTATGTAATTGTAAACTCTTTAACTCCTCGACGCTTTTAACAAAATACATTTGATGGAAAGTTTAAAATAAACATTCAAATACAATGTTAATTGATAAGTGATACAAATAAAATTAGTTTACTTACATAATATAATGATTTCATCTGTGGATTTTGAAAAGCGTGAGTTTGAATGCAACATGGCCGACTGTTCTGATGCGCTGGCAATAGAAAAAGTAGTATCAGCTGATCATAAACCTGCAACGGATACCAACATAACAACAAATAAAAAACTAATAATAATTGTAAAACTTTCTTTTGTTAATAATAAATAATTTTTATTATATTGTAAATAATAATAAACAATTGTTTAATAAATACACATACATCTTATTAGGTGTAATCCTACTTTGTTGTTTTGTTTTTAAATGTATTTCAGCAGCACTAACTCGGCGAATTATTCTGTTTTAAAATATTTTCTCTCCATTTGAATTCTTCTTTATTATTTGTTTAATACAGTAAAACTTTGATTATATATTCTATTTCAAATAAGTCTTGAATGTGATTAAACAAACAAACACGGTCAGTTTCTATTGTTTATTTATTCAGTTGATAAAGTCAGTTTCGGTTGTTTATTTTTTTATTAAGAAACAGTGGGGGGGGGGGTCGGACACGGACCCGCGTCCAAGCAAAATGTTCGTCCCCATAACTATATGCAGACCCGCGTTCCTTGTTATCTATTAGTTATTATCTCTGTGTTATCTATTATCTCTCTGTTATCTCTATGTAGGTTTCCACACGTAACGGAGCCCGCGCCCTTTGAAAAGGCCTGAGTTCTAATTTTCCTTGCCTTGTAAACACACTTACCTTTTAAACTAAAGTTCATTATTAATTATTACGTTATTAATATTCTGATTTTTCTTCGATGTAATAATTCTCTTACAATTAACAACATGGAGATATAGATAGCAAATACACGCGATTTTCATCCATAATCCAAACTACTCGGCTGGCCTTCTGTCACTGACAACTCGCGGCTTTACTAGCGGACGCGGGACCGCTCCGCGCATGAAAAGAATGCGTGCGGCGTGCGTTGGCCCACCCCTGGTGAAAGAGGGAGGCCTAATTTAGGGACATCCAAACATCATTAACAATTTTTACTTTTCCTCACCTATGGTAGGAAAAGTATTGTTTTCACCCAACATTATTTTTGCGGGAATTCAACGGAATTATTCGTTTTGGGTGTTTTAAAGACATCCTGAATGGTTTTCAGTCATCTGTTTAGTTTTTTCATAAGATAGTAATACTCTTTCTTTTTCTTTCTTGTTACCTTTCTTTTTCTTTTTTGTTTTTATATTCTTTAATTGTTACCAATTGTTATTTATTTATTTGCTGAGACAGAATTTTTTTAGTTCATTGTTATTAATGTTGTTGTCATGTGTGTCCCGAGGCGAAGCCGAGGGAATTAGACTTTTTAATTCTCAAGGCGTAGCCGAGGGAATAACGCTAATTAGCTCCCGAGGCGAAGCCGAGGGAGATAATTATCACGAAGGGAGAATAATGGCACATTACTTACGAGGTGCATACAATATTATATCTCCAGTAGGAAGTAAATACACATTTTCGTTCATTGCACAGTTTTTATTTATTATTTAATAAATAACAATAATTATTAACACTTTTAATAGCAGATATTAGAGATTCAGTATTAAAAACAAATATGAATTGGAATTAAACTCAAATAGAAGGTAACTTAGATGCAGGTTATAAACATAGATAAACATGGTCGTAAAAGCAGTGACGCCAACCTGATTTCAACATCTTCATTACATTAACTAATCATTTTCTACTATTATAAAATAATTAAGTTGCAATCTTACTTTTTCCCCCTACTTTACTTTTTCGCCCTACTTTTTCTCCCTACTTTTTGATTCAGATATGAAAAGACTTACTTTAGTCCCTCTAAACGAATTCAAAATCATAACATTTTTCCCTAGAGATAAAAAATGTTTTGTTCGATTTATCGGATTGATTTCTTTAACATGACCCACTTAAGACTTTATATGTATGTATAGGGATATCATTAAATGTAATAAAGTATTTCTCTATTTCAAACAGGTATTTTATGATTTTGATTTGAAAGATATATGTAAATCACAGATTTTTTTTTTACCAAATATTGCTTGTTTTTTGCGCAGCTGCATAGAACCAAATCAACTGACCGATTCTATTTACTAGTTATGTTAACAAATATCTGTTTATAGTTGAAATAAAAGCATACAATACTAATTAAAGTTGAAAAATCGAGCTGACATTAACAATAATAATATGAACAGAACAATGACTCCAATAAATAATATAGAACTTATTATTATCTAAAAACAATACAAATCATTAATGACATTTAAAAATATTACTTTTTTATTTGTTATAATGTTTACAGATTAATTATTACACTATCGCTCGTATCTTGTTTGTTTCATTACTTCTATACGTTTTCCCTGAGGAAAAATCTAGTTGCGAGACCTTTAACATAACTATAGAACTAAATTAATATAGTTTAGAGTCTAGAAGTTATAGAATATAGACAAATTTAAAACAATAGGAAGAAGGAAAAATATCTCCAAGTAAAATTATATATTTATTATATCAAATCAGCTTTAAGCCTTTATAAGGTCATCATCAGTGCAGAAAAATGAAAAAGTGAACTAAACAAAAAAACTTATAGGAACGGGGTCAATCATGCAAAGCCAGACACTGGATTAAGGCCGGGCCACACCTTTCCGCACCGTGCCCGCACCGTATGACGGCCGTGTGTTGGACAACTAGGGAAATGTCAAAAAGTAAACAAAACAAATAAAATGTCGGTGCGGAGAGGTGTGGACCATGCCTAACATTTCCTTAGGTTTATTCCTTACCGAGTGTTGTCCAACACACGGCC